>BMAU01002778.1:0-43240 GCA_019973935.1 Trichonephila clavipes | reverse complement strand
AGGTGTGTTGCACTTAGTTTTACAGACACTACTCCAGAAAGAGTATTTTAGAGTACTTTTCTTTTGAAAAATAAAAACAGTTGTCTTCTCGCTTACCCGCATTTAACTTTTCAAGAAAAAGATCACAATTCACTGCTATATCCATTCAGTATAAATTTGGGTATCGGGAAAGAAATTAAGAAAACGTTGTTCGCACCATCAAACCTTGCACATGACTGACAAAGCTGACTGACTCTCAGTAGAACAAAAGGATTTGGTTGGAAACAGCCAGTCTTCTCTTTGTCTCCTCCTCTCTTTTCGACCTCCACCAAGAGCATTTCTGTGATTATCGACATACGTCGGTGAAAGTCCGAATGTACAAGGATTGTAATACAATATTCGATTTTTACTGACGTATTTGGTGCGTGTGTGTCGACATTCACCTGGGAATGTCGACATTCTCGAATTTTGGACATCCACAGTAATATATATATATATGCAAGCACAAGCAAAATCATCAACCGTTTGCAGAAAGGTACGAGCGTAAAATTTTTCTGTAAGTATGAGAGAAATTCTTTTAAGGTATACGAAACATTCTTTATAGCATGCAAAAGATTAAAATAAATAATAGATAGTATGAAAGCTTTAAAATTGAAAATTGAAATAAAAAATAGTGTGAAATCTCGTCGCATGTGTCGTCCATGTCGTTTTATACATGACATACCTGGAGTGTCTGTTAGGCTTGGGTGATCTCGTCGAAATTAAATTCCCTTGTAACGATTTCTGGCCCGTTGGGAAGCTCAGGCGCCTCTCCTTGGGAGGAAATTGAACGTAAAAACTACATTGCGGAAATTAGTATCCACCTATATGAAGCCGCCTTAAAAGGTGATACTAGCTAGCTCAGGGGGAATGTACTAGGGAATCCAGTAACCCAATAAAAAATAAAATGATTCTTCATAATGCTCTGTGTTTTTATTTTTGCAATGATTCAAACATTTATTCGAATTTCGAAAGTGAATGTCCAAAAATCTATTTAATTACGATTACTCACAAGGCCAAATTTTTTTAATCCTTCGAATTAAAAAACGAGAACATAAAAACTTGTTTCATATTTTAACTTCAGTTAAGTATTTATCCTATTTTAGTTTTCACCTTATCTTTCTATTTTGCTTTTAAAAAATCGTAGATAAACGAAAAAAAAAATGTTTCTTTTCTCCACTCTTCTTTGCATTAGCATGCTTCAGCCAAAAAAGAAGCCAAAAGAAAAGCAATCATTAAATAGCGATATGAGTTTGAAGATAATAATTTAATGAAGCTGCTATGTCTGATGACTTTTCTGTATCCCATATATATGACTGAATATCTGACTAGTAGGCAACACTGGGAAAATTTATGATGTATACACTGAATAAAAGAGAGAGAAAACATCTTTTCAAAAGTCTCGAATGATACTGAATTTTTCTTGATTTCGTTATTACTTCCATTTTTTAATATTAGGTTGAGGGAAAAGAAATCCATTATTTTGCATATTATCCATTGTTTTCAAGACTTTATTTAAATGTTCGAATGTCCGATTTCAGTCAAATATGTATCATTTTTGTTGTATAATGTGTTGCCATTTTAATTAGAGCTTCATAATGCCTCTATTATAGAGGTTTTCATCATATTGGTGAAAACTAGTAATCGATGCACAATTTCTCTTGAATCCAATTTCTTATCACTCCAGGGAAGTTTTGCAATGCAGGAAAAAGAGGGTAATCGTTTGAAAGTGGGTCCGACCTACGCGGTGGATGCAAATTGAACTTCCCCAAACAAGCTCCCAGGGTTTTCTGACGAGTCAATACAGACATGTGGCCTGGCGTTGTCCTGATGGAATGTTCTTGTTGGCAACTTCTGGACGTTTCTAGTCAGTCGTTGGCTTCAAATGTCCAGTTGTCGACAATAGAGATCTGAATTTAGTGTTTCGTCATACAAAAGTAACTCATAATAAATTATTCCTTTCCAGTCCCACCAAATGCGCAGTAGAGCGTTCCTGGCTGTTAGTCTTGCTTTGGCCACCGTTTGAGCTACTTCACCACTCTTTGACCACGATCGTTTCACACAATATAGTATGTGATATATTTCTCATCCCCAGTCACCATCCGTTTAAGAAATGGGTCGATTTCATTTGCGTTTGGCTAAGGCTTCGCAGATGGAAATGCGATCCATCATTTTTTTTAGTGTTAATTGCTGTGGCACCCAAACATCGTGCTTCTCTTTGAATCAGAATTTGCTGGAAATGGTTTAAACAGTTTTATGGTTAATCTTTGGCTCTTAGGTGATGCTGACTACTAACAAGCCAGTCAACTTCAATTATTTCTGTGATTTTATCGACATTTTCGACGACGGGCCTGTCTGTGCCAGGTGCATCTTAAACATCAAAAATGCCTGAACGGAAATCGACGAAACCAAATTGCACGTAATTATTGTTACAGTATCGGCACCATAAACACCATGCACAATTTCAGTCACCTGGGCTTGCATTTTTACCTTTATCAAAAACTGTAAATGTACTGAATTTTTTCTCTTTCTTGACTTCCCCTTTTTTAACACCCTGTAACTTACAACTGAAAGGACCAAACAGAAAAAGACAAAAGAATTTTTTAGTGTGAACTGTCTCCCCTGACAACGAGCATAAACTTGAAATTGTTTGATCGATACCTCAGGAGATATACACTACAGCCATTTACCGAAAAAAATAATGGATTTCTTTTTCCCCAACCTAATATTTGATTTTGTGAAATCTTTTTATATCACTCAAGTTTTTATAATTTATGTGTTAGTTTTTTACTATTAAATTTTGGTTGTATCCTGATCAAGCACACTGCTTGGCGACAAATCTTTGGCGCCAAAAATTTTGGTGATAAAGTTTACAATATAGCAACCCCTTCCGGATTGTCCAGTCTGGTGGCTAACATATGGCAAACCTAAAACCGTAAGAAAGCTTTGAGAGCAAGGGAATAAGGCTGTTTTAGGTTGGGTTATGAAAGAAGGATTAATTCCCCCTCCAGATATGAGTGTCTGTAGTGTAAAAGGATATGCTTTTGGTTGAACGAAAGGGTACGATTGATGGTTTTGAATGGCGTTGTCGAAATTGCGGTCGAAAGAGAATCCCCACTTTTGTTTGCCGGAGTGTAAGAAAAGGTATGTGGTTTTAGTCATAGTAGACTGGGTATTCGTGTGATCTTGCGATTAACCAGGTATTGGTTAGGCAAGAGTATGAATGAGTTTGTAGTGAATGATTTAAAATTAAAAACACAGTGGTAAGTGATTTTTACAATTTTTAAAAATGCTGTTTTTCCCTTTATTTTACTGCCTTTATATCGTAGAAATTTTTGCCCTTTTCTTTTATTTTTATGCTTTTGTGTAAATAAATGTGTTTTCAGCGTCCCTGACGCCATTACGGAAACCCCGTTTTTAGGATTTTGAACAGGAGCTGAGACCGTCACCCTCCCCCTTTCCTTCGTTTCCGGCACTGACATTATTATGGACCCCATTTTCTTAGGCTGAGACCGTCAACCACCGATTTTTCGTTTTCTTCCATGACGTCATTTTTTGAAAACAGGGGTTATTGGCGCCATTTGGCGAAAAATGGCGCCAAAAACAGCAGTGTGCCAGACTAGGATTTTACAGGGTAGCGTTCAGTGGTCCTTTAACAATAAGATCCAAAATGTGTTGTGTGTATATGTGAAAATATTCTTACTATAATTATTTAATTTTTATAATGAAAATTTTAGATGGTTTTGCAAGTATGAAATATGTTTGAAACATTTTTATAGGTTTTATTTAAATTTTGAGGTATGATCATTTATAGAGTATCTTAATAGGCTTATTTTTAATCTATTTTAATTCTCTAGTAACTGTAACTGAATTAAGCGTAACCAAGGATCACATTTATGTTAAAAACACAATTGACCGATTAACTGGTTATTTATAAATTGACTTAAGATTGAAGTATATTGAAAATGAAGTTTTGCTAGATTGTTTGTTAACGCTACTCTTTAAAGTAACACAAGGCGACGTTAAATATTCAATCAATCAACTAACGCTCAAAGTAACAGGACTGCTTGATATATGTGACGGATCTCGAATTTTGAATTCCTGTTAGATCACGTGGACAACACCTAAACTGGTATTCCATCCTCCTAATTTTTAAGGCTTCTGGAGTGAGTGGTGAGTGAATATTTAACGTCACACTGTTCAGCTACGCGAGGTCTTTTGGCGACGGACCACGTAATTTCGAATCATAGTCAAGTGACGTAGACGACACCTGAGCTGGCACCCCCTCTCTAACTAGCACCGACGGGAGGACGTTTGGGCTCTCGACAGATTTAACGTGCATCGCGCTCCTATACGGCGGGTCTTTAGTGGTACTGGGCTCGAACTCGTGACAAAGCCAGCCACGATCCGATACCTTGAACACTCGGCTACCGCGGCCACTTTAAGGCTTCTAAACCCCACAGATTTAATGAGTGTAATGAAGATGAGTGCTATAGGATTAGTCTAAGGGCAATTCACACTAGCCAACTTGTGCCGCACATAATTAGAAGGAACAAACAATCAGGGAACTAGTTTTGAATAGAAGTCGCCTGGGTCCTTAGCATTACTTGCTGTGAAGCTCTCGAAAATCATGTTTCTCTCCACACTAGTTAACTAAAGGATATTGTAGAAGCTAAGCTCTTCACACGAGGCTACATGTGTATTGAAAATGGAGAAAGCTTTTTATTGCATCTTTAGACTCATCATAGCGCCTACGAGATTGTGGACTTCACTACTTTTTGTTCAGGTATGAAAGGAATTATTTCCCTCCTCACGCTAAATGGTGACAGGTTGATTGATTGATTATTAACGTCACACTGTTTAGCCACGAGGGTTTTGGCGACGGACCACTTAATTTTTGAACCATGGTCAAGTGACGTGGACAACACCTGAGCTGGCACCCCTCTCCTAACTACCACACCTCGGGAGGACGTTTCAGCTCTCGACACATTTAAAGTGCATCGCTGCCCCTACACGGGCGGGTCTTTAGTGGTACTGGGCTCGAATTCGTGACAAGGCAAAACCACGGTCCGGATACCTATACCACTCGGCTGTCGCGGCCACTAAATGGTGATACAGGAGACGAGTTGATAGGTCCGCAGATTGTTTCGTGTGAAATCTGTCTTCCGTATCATCTCTGTACTGAAACACATGCAGGCTACGAGTTAGAGAAAATTAATGTGACCATTTTTTACAATGAAAGGGAGGACAAAAAAATTTATGAAAAAAATTGCAACCTAGATATATGAAACGTTTTGTTAATTCTAACAAAACTACGCTAATTACGCTTACATTCTTTTTAGTTATTATATTAAACGAGTATTTTTCCCATTGAATTATTTTTTTGCCAACATATCATTTTTTAATATATCGGAAAGTTTGGGGCAAAAAATATCCTTCAAAAATGAATTTTACGGTAAGCACTGGAGCTTAAATATTAACATTCAATTTTGTTTTCCTATAGTCACTTTACAAAAAATCATTACCAACTGAAAAAAATGTTTCAACTGCGTTATATATATAGTTTCAGCACAACGTAAAATCAAAAAGAATAACTAAATTTTTTTATATGGAATGTGTTCATTTTGAAATGGTTAGTATTATTAAGGATCGGAAAATTATGTCGTTTTTACAGTAAATTCGAATAAATAAATTTCTTACAGGTTTTCTTTTTTTAGTCAATGATGTATCACCCTCGTTGGAAACAACCTTTTTGCCATCTAGTGTGCAAATTTCAAATGCCGAGATCGATAAAGATCAATTGGTTTTCAGTAAAATATCTGGAGATGGCATTTTCATATCATCAAATTTTGAAATTTTTGTTTGTTAAGAAGTGTTACATTGAACGGAATGTCGTTGGAGCAATGTTAGGCGAGTATGGTGGGTGAGAAAGTAATACGCCTTTCCACCCCAATCCATTAATTTTTTCCAGCATTTTCTTGCGCAGTGCGGTTTGCATTATAGTGTTGCAAAAATACGCCTTTTCTATCGATAATCGCTGGATACTTTTCAATTAATGATTGATTTAGTCTATGTAATTACTCACAATATAGGTCTGCATTAACAATTTCTCCAGGTTTAAGCACTTCAAAAATGGACGATTTCACGAATAATTCACCAAATACACAAAATCGCTTTTTGGATATAAATCTGGCTTTAGCAGTCCTTCGCGGCGGTTCATTCGGAGAGAGCCACTGTCTTTTGCATTTTGGATTATCATACAGGACCTATTTTTCATCCGCAGTGATCAAGCGATCAAAAAACGGTTCTACATTGTACCGTTGAAGGAATAATTTGCACGTCGTTGGCTCTGTTTTCTTATGCGAAGCCCAAACACCTGTTCTGTTTGTTTTTACCAATTTGTTGCAAATGTTCTTGGATGGTCGACCAAGGTTGGTTAAGAGCATTTGACAGTTCCTCGATTGTCTAACACGGATTTGCTTTCAATTGCGCCCTTAATAACGTCATTGTCTAAAGTTGTTGGTCTTCCTGATCGATGTGAGTCGCAAAGATCGTAATTACGGATCTGAACTTAGAAAACCACATTTGGCATTTACGAACATCTAAGGCAATTTAAAATATCGCAAAATATTTTGGTAGCAACTGTTGCATTGTGAAACCCTTGTGAAAACTCCAAAAGCATGCAATGGCAGATATGAGATTTCTTCTGGTACTTGGCTAGCCATTTCACTCCAAAATGAGGAAAAGGCAATTTAGGTTTAAGTTCTCACAACTAAATAAGTCACTTTAACTTTGGAATGTCTCTGGCACGACTTCCAACTTCGCAATGAATTCATAAATAGTAAAGCAGCATTGGCATGTGCGTTTAAACGACATTACTTTCTGGTCCCCCCCTAATATTTCCACCCTTCTTTTATCAATTTCAGCATGTTGATGTTCCAATTGTTTCAATTTATTATAATTTAAATGTACATTCAGTCTTCCAATTTCATCAAACAAACTATTGTCAGCGATTTTAATATCAGGCATTTCTTTTGATAAAAAATACAAACACAGTTTTCTATATCTGCCCAATTTACTTGTGATGAAGTCAAAAAACACCATTGAAAACTGTTATTTCCTGTGATATTAGCTTCAGACCATTCTTCGACATTTTGAAACATGTTTGGTTCATCTCTGGAAATAGAGATTAACAGATCAATTTTAAAATATTGAAAAGGAGGACACTTTTCGAGGAAGGACAGAACCTATAAAAGGAGGACTGTTCTCCCTGCAGGGAGAACGTTTGGTCATCAAAAGAAAAATGAGTCTACTCGACAAAAAAATACCACGACCACATATTTACCATGATATTCACTTTAAATAATGAAAAAATACATTAGTGGTTTCTTTGTAGTTAACGCATAAATTAATAATTTAATTATGTTCGAAAATCGCCACACTTAATAAAAAGATTTATTTTGACATATAAAAGTGAAAATTGTTCTAATAAAAAAAAAAAGAAATCGTTGTGACATTTGATATAAAATCTGGTTAAAAATTTTTTCAAGAATATTTCTTGAGAGTTTTCTGATGATCTGGAAAAGAATATTATTCTTTATATAATTTCGTTGGTGAGTTTCAGAGTTGTCATTTTCAAACAAAGTTCTAAAGAGATTTATTTACAAAGAGGGTTTTACTAGAAATGTCTAAGCTGATAATGAAGATGCTTACGTCTGAAATATATTTTTACTCAGCTTTTAATATAATTAATAACGCTAAAATAAAACTTAATTATCAACACAAATATCATGTTCCATACAATAAAAAAATGTTCATATAACTCGAATATTCTTTACATTCTTATTCATAACTTTCGTCGTCGTAACTCATTCGCCGTGCATTTTCTGTAGCATTACCCAGAAATCGTAAATTACGACGGCCGTGGAGAGTCGTAATTAAGAATTAAGTTCCTCTGGGACTTGAATACCACTTCTAAAAATACATCCTCCTCTGGGTAACGAAAAAAGAATAAAAATGACAACTTATTTTGCAACGACCTTGAGTCTTGTCTTCGCACGATTTACCCTTGTGTTTACGTTTTACTTCCGAGCATTTCGTATGGTTAACGGCACCTGCATCTGTAATAACCTCTTTGTTTTCTTTTCCACTTTTCCCGCCTTTTCACAAAAGAGCAAAAAAAAATTTTTCTGAACATTTCTCTTGTAATTTCTGTCGGAATTCTCGCGAATGCGATAACCAAGTATGCATGATTTTGAAGAATAAGATGTTTTCAAAAAACACTCTGTAAAACACATTGAATCAAGTCTAATAGGTTATGACAACATATCACCATTCTTTGTTGTATATTTGACAAACATTAGATTAAACAAGTTATTTTTTTTTAAAAAATTAAGCCAATTCTAGCAGATCAACAAAGTAAAATTTTATTTTAGCTACTTTTTGTTATATAGTTACAATTAATATTAATATTAACATAGTATTGCATCCAAAACAATCGTGTATATAAAATTTCAGTGCAACTGAATGCTTTAAAAGTGAGAAAAAAAACCTTTTCAAGTTTTGACCCAGTCGCCAAAAATGATGCCAACATGGCTGTGTTTGTAATTCTTTTATATGTAATTAGTTTTAATCAATTAATTTTTATTAATTTTAATTAAATTACTGTATTGTCATCAAAATAATGTATATAAAATTTCAACTCAATTAGGAGTGCTTTAAAGTGTATTTTATTAGCGATTGAAAATTCACCAAGAATAAATAAATAAATATAGAGAGAGTGCGTAAGCTAATAGTAGGAATTGAAAGAACGACTATTGAATTTGTACAAATTTTGATCATAAATTAATACACACGTACACAAATTAGCATTAGAATTTTTTTACACCACAAAATTTAATTAGTTATAAAAAGTATTCAACTTTCGCTCAAAAAATTCAAATGACTTTTACTAAACAGAATATCATCGTTTTGTATCCACGACCCTATTTTCTTACTACCTCGATACAAATCTTTGCTAAATTTATTTTGATAAAATAAAAGCTATTTTTTATTAAGCTTCTTTGCTTCTTAACAGTTACAATTAATGGTTATTTGTGGGATGAGGAACAACACGCACAAAGACTACTGGATGCTGTTCGATCAAACCTAAGCCTATTTTATCTTTGTCAGGGTACCTTAAAGTACACTCTGGTTTAATTTACCTGCTTCAGGTGAGTCAGTGCTTGTTAATGTCGTATTCAAAAGCAGTGCGTGGACCACTGGTGACGGACCTCATAATCTTGAACCAAGATCAAGTGACGAGGACTACACTTGAGCTGGCACCTCTCTCTCCGCACTTCACACTGCGTTAAGGAGGACCTTGAGCTACGACAGATGCTGCGTGCACCGGTCCCTCTAAAGGATGAATCCAGAGAAGAACACGGCTTTCTGCCACCTCCCTCCGGGATGGTGCCTCATTAAATATGTTCCATACTAGCCAATTGAATTGTTTCTCGCTTTCTCACCGGTAGTATGTCCTTAACTACAGGTGAGAAGCTTCTTTTCAGAACGGCTCTGAGCTGTTTGTTAATAATTTTGATAGCATCTTTTAAATTTTATGGAACTTTCAATTATTCTCTTTTTCTTATTAATTATGATGAGAGGGGTAATACCATTTTTGGTAAGGTACCTCGTATTTTTGAAGCCGTGGGGTTTTGGTCGACCCCTCTACAAGGTATCTCAGGATCATTGAGACAAACTTTTGGAGTATGTAGGTGACGTCACAAGGATTCAGATTTGCATTGCAACCCAATGGTCGGAAGCATCTTCGTTCAGCTCTAAGAGGCGTTATTCTTAAGAGCATTTGGCCGTGACAACCTGGTGGTCAATGTAATGGACTCGTGGCCGGCGTGCCATGAAAATCGAGCGTAGTACCGCTGATGACCCACCGTGTAGGGGTCCGATGAACGTTAAATGTGGAAGCTAGGAGAGGGGTGCCAGCTCAGGTGGCGTAGCGTGCCTCTTTGCTCGACCATGGCTCAAAATTACAAGGTCCGTCGCCAAAAGCCCACAAGTAGCTGAATAGTGCTACGTACCAATAACGAAACAAACCAAACATTCGCACAAGGCGAGAACAGACCTGCTTTGTACCGCAGTCATTTGAGTTGTCATCGCCCGCAGAGAGGAGTATGGAACGTTTTGCAAACACAGAGCTGGCTGACATGCATCTTATCTACGGATTAGCGGAAGGAAATGCATGAGCAGCAGAGAAAGATTGTAATCGCGAAGAGTACCCACAGAGACATGCACCGAACCACCGGATATTTGCTAATGTGCATCAGAATTTGCGTGAATACAGATTATTACGAGGAAATATGCATAGTGATGGTGTTCCTTGAGTGATTCATTCGAACGGTATCCAATACATTTTGTTCCGCCTCACCTATGGGTTGCTACGCAAATCTGAATCACCGATTAGGCAACACTAGTCCCGAGTTCGCGACCATGACTGCTAGGCTATTACAGCCTCTGTTTCTTATAACTTAACAGGACTGGTTTTCAGTCAATGCATTCCCATTTTGGGTGAAATTCTTTCACTCTAGAAAAAACAATGGGATAAACTAAGATTTTAATGTGGCAATTTTAAAATTGGGATTTCTCTTTCAGTTCATGCCTTCACGCTACGGAGGATAGTTTACTCAAAACTTGGCCGTTTTATCTATTTCTGATTATTTTTTTGATCTCAAAAGTAATGCTATATTTTTGTGAAAAAACGAATTTTTTTTTTTTTTTTTGTAAATGTCATTTTTTTAAAAAATATTTTTTTAAGCTGAACTGATTCAGTTATTTATTTTTAGATAATTTTTAACTTCTGTGTGTGTGTGCATGCGTACGTGTTAGTGTTAACTTTTGTAATTCGTCTTATAGCATAAGACTTTTTGGTATGCATTATTTTTTTGCTTCTTCTTTTTAGTATATATTATTTTTTTAGTCCATTCGTTTATTTGTCGCCAACAGGCGAGTGTTGTCGTTGTATTGTATAGAAGTTGAAAAATGAGCTGTAGCTGCGGTAGCCAAGTGGTCAAGGTAACGGACTCGTGGCTTCCAGCTTTGTCTTGAGTTCGAACCCAGTACACTGAAGACCCGTCGTGTAGGGGAGCGATGCGTTAAATCTGTCGAAAGCTCAAGCGTCCTCCCGTTGGCGTGGTGTAGTAGTTAGAAGAGTGGTTCCATCTCAGGTGTCGTCCTCGTTACTTGACCATCGTTCAAAATGACGAGTACCTCGCCAAAAAGCCCTCTCGTGTAGCTGAACAGTGTGACGTTAGTATTCACTCACTCGCTCAGCACAGCAGACAGTGGTCTAACGGGTTTATAGTCAAGTTAGGGACCCCAAGCTGGATGCTACAAAATATTGTAAAAACATAACATCAGGCTTTGTCCCTAGAATCCTGGGCCCTCTCTCCAGCGGAGTGACGCTACGCCACTGGCATTAGATGATTGTGGTTTTGGTTAAATTATGAGAATATTTTATATTTTTAGCCCTAGAGGTGAGCGGACTTTTCGAGTACCAGCTACTTCTAATGTTTTTAGGGGTATTGCGGTCCCACCAGTGGCGCAGGTGTAGAAATTCTGTATTGAAATTGTATGTTTTCTTCTCTTACACTTGTTTCCGACATCGCACCTCCTAAAATATGGCAGATTACTACTACACCGTAGAGTGTGGACGTATTCAAGGCAGCGAGCAAAGAACGTACGTGAACCGATGAATCTGAAACTTGATATATATGTACTTAATTTATTCACTTGCATAGTCTTGCGCCATCATGGGACATGGTATCAACACGAGAACCTAATCCCGTGGAAGAGCGGGATATGGGAGAGAATGTTTCTATAGCCAATTCCATGCTATCGCGGGAATAGCGGATCATCAAAATCTATCCTTCTCTTTAGTTGGTATGGGAAAAACTCATTTATACGGCTGGCATCGCAGTGATTATTTTTTCCACGGCAGCTGCTGGGAACGTGTTAAGCGTTTCCTTCTAATGAAAATACACTACACCAGCAATACTCAATCTGCGGCCCAACGAGTCTTTTTAAGTGGCCGGTCATGGTCCATTGCTGAGAAATTCTCTTATTTAAGAACATTGTATTAAAAATTTGGTGGGAAATTCTTTGTCAAGAAATCAAATATATCAATTTTGCCTTTTTCTGCCGGTGTCGTACGGGTACAAATTGTTATTCTTTTTCTATTTGGTTCTTCGGAGATCAAGTGCCCCAATAAGCATTCTGCCCATTGTATTTGGAACGGTTACTGTAGTGATAACAGACACCAGTGGAGTAGCGACAATTTTTTATGGGTGGAACTAATTTTTTAACAAACTTACATATCTTGCAAGTGAAAAATATTCGAAAAAATATATCTTTTCAAGACGATTAGGAAGGTGACTATTTTGTAGTGAAAAACAGACAATGATCAGTAATTGTTTGATTTGTCACGAAAGTGCTGTATTCAAAAAATACCAATAAACAGGAATCATTCAATGACACTGTTCCTCGAAGATCTCTTGAAAGAGGGAGATAAGTAGGCTTTTTCTTGAATAATCTTTGCAATAGAAACAAAGTGTTTTGCCAGTGGTAATATCACAGCGATAACAAAGACATTCTATGGAATTTGTTGTACACTGCTGGACAATTGCTAAGGACGGATCAAAAATTGCTATGTAGCATAACATTAAGCGATACATGAGGCCTAGTAGGATAAAATATAGTTGCCACACTCTTCAGACATTAGAATAAAGAATATTTATTGTTCTGGAAAGTACAAAAGCTGTGAAACATCTGAAAGAAAAAAAAATGTTCATTTGATCTGCGTACGGATAAATGGAACAATGCATCTAAAAGTCAGCAGGCACCTTAAAGAAAGGTATCAGTACGAGATATGTCCACCGTGGAGTGTGATGCAACGTTCCACACGTCGTACCATACTTTGCACAACATTATCCAGCAGCTGTTGAGGCAATTTATCCCATTCCTCTGTGAGTGCACGGATGAGGGTGTTCTTGTTTGTCGGAGGATAGTTTCGACCAGCAACTTGCCTCCCAAAGCATCCCACACATTTTCAATGGGGTTTAGATCTGAGAACGCGCTGGCCATACGAGACGTTGAATACCCTCGCTGTCTAGACAATCCTAAACAACAGGTGTTCGATGACATGTTGCGTTGTCGTCCATAAAACAAATTTATTTCCACCGACAGCACCACGGAAAAGACGAACATGAGGAAGTAGAACTCATCAATGCATCGTTGGCCCGTCATAGTCCCATTCACCTTGCAACCACATGTAGGCGAGTGCGGCCATTGATCATGATGCCGACCCACACCAGATACTGCATGTCGGATATCGGTCCTTTTCGTGGATATTTTTCTGGACGATAAGCAGTACCACTCTCGCGCCAGATCAGGTTGGCGCCTACAATCCGATGACAGACTGAACCTACTTTCATCCGAGAATAGTACGCATGCCCAGTCCTGTTCAGTCCAATTGTGATGCTCACGACACCATTGCAAACGGGCAGTACGGTGCTGTCTGGTCAATGGGATACACACAACAGGTCTGCGTGCGTATAGTCCTCCCTCCCTCAAACGTCTGGCAACAGTTTTTTCGGGAGATCTGCTTTCCTGAGGCAGCAAGAAACTGATTTGCCACCTGCTGAGCTGTGGTGCGCCTGTTCCTTTTTGCTGATAGGACGATATATCTGTCTTCTGCAGGCGTCGTACTTCTAACACGACCTCCCCCGTGCCGACGCTGTGAGCGATGTCGAACTCCCTGACAACATCTGTTATTTTTCGCCCTTCTTCGATCTTTCCAATAATTCGGCCACGCATAAAATCATCTATGTGATGTCGGGAAGACATGCCAAAAATTTTAAGTTCGTCTATTAAATCTTTCCTGTAAAACTTTGACTTGAAACAACAACTGCCCACACGCGTCAAAACCTTTAAAGCTCTTATGAACGCTATCACGTGATGAACAGACGTGGGAAAAAAATTTGCATACTCATACTTCTTCTTACTATAATCCTGCACTTATTCTAATTTTCCACATTTTGCTTCCTTTCATTTTGTGGTTGCTATGGATGATAGTATTATCCGTCCTTAGCAATTGTCCAGCAGTGTATTATTGGTAATCATATGAAACCGTTTACTGATGCAGAACTTGTGAAGGAGTGTTTCTTAAAAGCTTCTAATTTAGTCTTAGTAAAAAAAAAAAAAAAAATAATATTTACAAAAAGCAAAACAGGAGTTATAATATTTTGATCACTTTTTCTCATTTTAAATTTCTATTGTTATCTTGGTCTTAAAGCATTTCCCCCCTCCCCCATTTATTCTCATGTTGCGGCCCACGTGAAAAAACTAACATATGTATGCGGCCCAACAAAAAAAAAAAAAAAGGTTAACAACCCCTGGTGTAGACATTTATCGAATCATTTGCTCAAAGTAAACGCAGTCGCATAGATTGTGAAAGCCGATTTTCTTATCTAGCTGCCGTCGGTTTTGTATGCGCGTCTTAGATCTAAGTAAAGACGGTCATCCCCAAAATGCATTGGCCGTTCTCTGGTCGATTGCGGTCGATATAATGCCCATCCCTGCTTTAACTCAATGTTTTCGTGTGCAAAAAGGGAACATATGTAGATATAAAATATTTTTTTCAACCATTTAATACTTTTCACTTTTGAGGTAGCAGATTAAGCCGGTTGATTGATTGAACATTAACATCGCACTGTTCAGCTACACGGGGCTTTTTGGCGACGGACCACGTAATTTTGAACCATGGTCAATGACGTGGACGGCATCTGAGCTGGCACCCCCTCTCTTAACTATTCAACAGATTTAACATGCATCGCTGCCCTACACGGTGGGTCTTTAGTGGTACCGGGCTCGAACTAGTGACAAGGCAAGCCACGATCCGATACCTATACCACTCGGCTACCGCGGTCATACAGATTAAGCCGGTACGGCTCGCCGGAGTGAGCTGTATCTGGCGCAGTCACATCACAATTTCAAACACAAATACATATTTAATCATCACTACTTTTTTATTCACTCTTTCACTTTAAATTTAATTTACACTCACTATTCATTTTTACACATTCAATGTAAATTTCTTATCCCAATTTAATGCAATTTCTTTTAAATTTAAATCCTTTTCTTAAGTTAACTAGTCTTCTCATTTTAATTCAGTACTGGGCTAAGATTTAAAAAATAAGCCAACTCAAAGTCATTCAACATCCCAAGCGATTGGAGGTTAAGTTTCCCTGCGGAAGACAGGAGCTCCCAAACTATTCAACTATTCTTGAGTAGTGCTCTTTCCTGTCTGCTTCCTTTCGAAAATCACATTATTCACTTTAGCAATCACATAATGAATAAAGTAATCACGTCAGCGCTTACCGAGGTATCTAACGTACACTCCCGCTACCCCCGCATTCGAGGGGGCAGGGTTCTAGGGGTCCCAAAGACTGACTGCCATCAAATACCTATTTTTGTAAAATCCAACTTGGGGGCCCAAAACTTGACTTTTCAAGGGGCCTCAAATGTTTTCCGTTACGCCACATTGTACCACACCATCTATAACATTATTTAGTCTATCATATATATTTGTGTGTGAAACCGATTCTTAGTGTTTAAGAAAGTTTTTGGAATTTGTTTAATATTTCTCTCTCTCTCTCTAAAGTTAGATTCATTTTCTTATACTTCTCATTCAAAGTCAAAACTATAGAAAAAAATATCGTTGAATTATTTATTTTTTTGCTATAGCAGTACAGCAGTTATTATCCTTTACATAATTTTTCATAGAAAAAAAGATGATAGGTAATTCCCCATTTTTTTTTTTGCTTTTATTTTCTTTAGTTTTTCCTGGTTCGAACGAGTTTGCTAGAGCCAACATACACCATGAAAAATTTTGATCAAGGTGCAGTGTTACATTTCAAATCACGTACATCATTTACGCTATTCCATTGCACTGAAATTCCCCATCATTAATTTTAAGGGGTTAGGAATATGACGTCATTAACATCGGACGGATAAATTTTAAATGATTTCCTTATTTAAAAGAAGGTCAAGCTTTCGTGGCCAGTCTTTGATATAAATTATATTATACATACTCTAATTCCATAGAAATAAGAAATTGAACGTTATTACTTAGCATTTTTTTTAGTTATAATTTTTCAGAGTATCTTTAATCGTACAATTTTCCAAAAAAGAGTAATTATTTTTTTATTATACTTATTAACAACTCTCTTGCTATTTTGCTGTTATATATAAATATTAAACTTTTTATTACAAAAGTTTTCTTATAATAAACTTAAGTAATATGTTTCTATATATGTAGATGTGTATGCATATATTTTTCCAATACAAGCAAACGTGCTTCCCACAGCTGTTCATTTGATTCGTGCAATAATTAACTGTTGAACTGATTCGTATTATAATTTTGGCATATTAGTATGAAGTATTTTTTTTTCCATTGGGGTTGCGGATTGGTATATACCAGCGGTGGTGAACCTTTACGGATGAACGTGCCATTTTTCTAATAAAGTGTTTAATGAGGTATAGACGTATCGTCAAATATTTTTGACTTGTGATTATTGGGAAAATAATGAAGTAAATACGAACAACTCAAAACTTTTTATTTACTACGTTGTAAATGTTTTAATTATACGTGTAATTCGAATAAAAGTAACATTAGTGTGACTTTTGTTGTTACAGATTGTATGACACAAATAACTTTATATTAGGATCGTAAGATGTTACTTTTAGTAGAATGCATGCTGAATTAGATTCATCTGCCAAATGGTTTTTCTAAGGAATTAATTATTTTTATTGTGGTTCCCTTTTTTGACAAGAGGATTGGTGATTTGTTTCAAAATGCCGTTTTGCAGACGATGTTCTGTATACCACCATTCTAGAACATAAAACACACACCGCTTTGCCGCCTTTTTTACTAATAATTCCATATTTCTAGATTCACCAAGTTTGAAATTCTGTGTTACTCTTACTATCCTGCACTTTTTGTTCTTTTGCCAAACTATCCATGTTAACACAAATAAACTTTAAAATACAGTTGTGTCAACGAAATTGACTATGTTTTACGTAGACAGACCTTGCATCATAAGCAACTGTAGTCCAAGACGTAACTAAGGCAAGCCTGTAACAAACGAGTGTGCTCACCACCGCTCCCCGACCGGTCACTCGCGTTTGATCGTAATACTTCATAGTTCAATTTATTAATTTGAAATAAAATGCAAGCCATTTTGATCACTGGCGTGCCCAAAATATTGTGTCGCGGGCCACTGGTTTGCCATTCCTGGTATATACCACTGGAGACCTAATACATTCCCCGGGAGTTACCACTTTTAAATGCGGCACCATATAGGTGGAATACTAATCACCGCAATGTAAATTTGACGCCCAGTTTCTTCCCCAGAGGGAGGAACCTGATCTCTGATGATGCGAACCTGCACTTGGAATTTTAATTTTGCCGAGTGAGTGAGTGAATATTAAGAAGTGAGTGAGTGAATATTAACGTCGCACTATTTAGCTACTCGACGGCTTTTGAAGACGGACCCCGTAAGTTTGAACCATGGTCAAGTGACGAGGGCGACATCTGAGCTGGCTCCCCTCCCCTCTCCTAACTACCACACCACACCAACGGGAGGATGTTTGAGCTCTCGACGGATTTAATTTGCATCGCTCCTCTTCACCAGTACTAGGCTCGAACTCATAACACGCCGGCCACGAGTGCGGCTACTAGTTTTGCCGAGAGCACCCGTTAAAAAGGCACTCTAGCAAGGGCGTAGCTACCACCGTATCATTGATACGGGGCTCCCAAGCTACAGGGGCCCCAACACGTATAAGCAAATAATGGTTAAATATAAAGGGGCCTCCAAAATGAGCTCCCAAGGAATTTTGATACTGGGCCCACTTAAGACTAGGTACGTAATAGGGCTCTCGTATGTAAAATGGGGCCCCACTCAGAGATAGCTACGTCATTGCTTCGCGGCATGGGGGTACTCAAAATAGCCGTCGAGACGGAAGTCCTCTCGTGGGGTTGGTGGAAGGGGAAGAGAGGTGGGAGGCCCCTGACCGCCCTTAGGGTGTTCTGTCTCAAAATTGGGTTGAAAGGAACCAAAGCGTATTGGCATCTACTACGGCTAACGACAGCCGTACAATCTAGCTCAGGGGTACTCAATCTTTTTTTTTTTTTTTTTTTTGCTGTGCCGCATTCAGATGCCAGCTATTTCATGCGGTCCACATCATGAGGATAAAGAGGGGAGAATGGTTTATAATGTGGAAAATTGATCAAAATATTTTAACTCTAGGTTTTTTTTTTTTTTTTTTTTTAAATTACCATTTTATATGTTTTATTAATGTCACGGACACTGAATTAAAAGCGCGTAATAAACACTACTTCACAATTTCTGCATCAATAGACGGTTTTATATGATAACCAATAATATAAACAAACTGCATACGATATCTTTGTTATCGCTGTGACATTACCACTGGCAAAATACTTTGTTGCTGTTGCAAAAGATTATTCGAGAAATCCCATTTATTAAACCTCTTAAAAGAGATCTTCGAGGAAAAGTGTCATTGAATGATTCCTGTTTATTGGTATTTTTTCAATGCGGCATTTTTGTGAAAAATCGAACAATGACGGATCCATATTTGTTTTCCACCACAAAATAGTCAACCTCCCAAACGTCTTGTAACGATATATTTTCTTCGATTATTTTTCGCTTGCAAGATATGAAGGATAGTTGTGTGTGAAAATTAGTTCCACCCATAAAACTGTAACTGCTCCACTGTTGCCTGTTGTCTCTAACCGTAACCGTTTCAAATTAAAAAAGAATATCAATTTGCATTTGCACTCATGCGACATCGACAGACAGCAAAAAGCAAAATTGATATATTTGATTTCTTGACACCAAATTTTTACTACATTGTTCTTAAATAAGCTAATTTTTCAGAGCAATCGGGCCACTTAAAAAGGCTCGGTGATAGACCACATGCGGCCCTTTGGGTTGAGTATCGCTGATCTAGCTCTTTGCCATGATGAATTTCGTGGGCCTCGGTTTACCACAGGCCAATCAGGAGGCATTAGTAACAACAAAAGAATTGCAGCGCGTAAAGCCAAAAAATCGATGGAAATGAGCTATTGTTTACACTGTGACATCTCTATTTTTATTATTTAATTTATACAGTAGAATCTCTATATAACGAACCACTATAATAATGATTTTTCTATATAGTCAACTTTTTCTTTTGTGATTCAATATTTCCTCTTTTTTTTAAAGTATTTCTGAACATTTTAAGTTATTCTCACATTTAACATATTTTATGGTGGTCGTAAATCTTGAAATGATTTCATTAGATCCCATTCACCGAGAGCAATACAGTTCTGTAAGTTTCCTCCAAGAAGTGCAATCTTTAACCCCCACCGTCCAGTTCACTAGAAACATCTTCGATATCCTCTTTCACCCTCAGTGGAATTGTCCCGTGTACTAATTACAAAATAATGTATGTTTAATATTACTTGATGCTTCAAATTATAAAATGTCCTTAAAATTCAATAATATTAGTATAAAATTTTTAGTCTTTTTTTTGTTTTCCTTGTAGTTTTTCTTTCTTTCTTTCTTTTTTGATAGGTAAGATATTTGAAATAAACATACATTAATTTTTAAAAAGGTCTGAATAATTACTTTTTTTAAATATTATGTGTGTTTATGAATTTAAAACTTGTTTTAATTGGTTTATAAAGTATATTAAAAGATGAACCTCTATTTAACGAATTTTCCCTATAACGAACTTTTTTTTCCGGGATTTAGCGACTTCGTTATACAGAGGTCCGACTGTATTACTATTTGTCATATCTTTTTATAACTAATTTTTTTTTAAAATTAGGAACTTTTTAAGTTAATAACAAAAAAATTTCAACTACACGTACGCGAAAAGTAGTTTAAATATTTTGAGCTTCCTTAGAACCGCCCAGAAAAAGTTTACTCTCCATAAATGTTGAATACTTTCTTGTTGCATTGAAATATTTTATTCTTCAAAAGAAAAAATGTGAAAAAGTTTTCCAATGTCATTAGAGTGTAAATGTCGAGAGGATCAAGGACCTACAAGCTATAAAAAAACATGAAACCAGATATTTTACGTCACAGAATCTCCAAATTTATTACTTCGATCTTTAATATATAATTTGCATTTCTAACAGAAGAAATCTGCCCTATTATTCTACCCGTTCCTTATTTTTTTATCTTTACACGAATTCGTTTATTACAAAATTACTCTGTAAGAGTAGCAATCGAATTATATTTTTCGAATCACGTACAACATCGTTTGCGTTTTGTTCCATTGCGCGGAAAGGCACAGGAAATCCCCCGCGGAGTCGCTGATTTTCTGAAAGGGGTGAACAGAATGACGTCACCAATGTCAGGTACACAATAAAAGAGAGCGGTGTATCAGACGATTTTTCTGGAGGACAAGGGTTCGTCGGGGAAGGGGAAGCTCGACACGTGGAGAAAAGAGGTCAAGGTCAAGTGAGGATCGATGCTGACGCTTCAGTCTGCCAGCTGTGAGCACAGATATGATGAGAAATAAATTTTTAGCTTCCCGTTCGGTGGGACCATGTGGTTGTGGGGAAAATAATCCTTCTATTTTTTCATCATTTTAAATGACTAATTTGGATAAGAATAGCAAATATATTGAAAAAGAATATTCGGTTTACTCCAAAAGTAGATACAATATCCTCGAAATAGATCCAAAATAGACAGGGACTCTCTATTTTGTTATACTCTATTATTCTCCGTAGAAAATGATAGTCCTAAAGCATAACCCTTTTTGAAAATTTCCAGTAAAATATGTATATTATAGATAAAAAAAAGACAGTTAGTAACGCCTCTAAAAATTCAATCAACATTAATTAAAACATAATGCAATCTCTCTAAGAAATTGTTTATGCTTTGTTAGGTTATGATTTACATAAAATATTTTATAAATACTTCTAAGAGATCCTCTTTTTCCCCTTTTAAGAGTAATTTTGAATTTTTGTTACAAAGGAAATACAGTCAGACCTCTATATAATGAAGTAGCTAAATCCCGGAAAAAGTTCGTTATATGGAAAATTCGTTATATATATATAGAGGTTTCATTTTTTAATATACTTTGTAAGCAACATAAAATACATTTTAAATTCATAAACACTATGTATTAAACAAATTAATTATTCACACCTTTTTTAAAATTAATATATGTTTGTTTTTATATATCTTACCCATCAAAAAAGAAAGAAAGAAAAAACTACAAGGAAAACAAGAAAAGAATGTCAAAGAATAGTACACTGTATTTTCAATATTAAGAAAATAATTTTATATTAAAAATAATGAAATTTAAGGACATGGTTCGATGCAATTAATTGTAACATTTTCTTTACACGATGAATACATTTCTCGAAAAAACTATGTGTAAAAAATTATTGTGCAAAAAAGTTCCACAATAAAAACGGAGGGGGGGCATTACGTTAATCAAAGATCGTGAAAAAATGAACAGGGCTTATGTTGTGGAAATCCGCACTTAAACGAAATCTACAACACATAATCTTTATTCTATGTGGTGCATTATACTAGCCTCAAGCATTATTAAATTTAACAGATTTGCAACTTTCAGCCTTCTCTATGATTAAAACCAAAGGGTATTTGATTTTGGCTTCGTTTTGACGATTAAGAATCTCCTTTCAACTGTTTCCGATCACGTACCGAAAGGGATGTGCTTTTAAGGTCTTTTCAATTGTAAAAAGTCCATTGCCGTGCTCTTTACAGGAGATTAACCACTACCGAATGCCGGTGATTGGCTCTTTCCAGCACATGGCTGTGTAGGTATGCAACGCTAAACTCCTCCTGAGTTCTGTCGTGAACTTAAAAAAAAAAATGTTATATTCACAATATTTAAGAGTTCTCTCTCTCTCTACCAAGTTTCCTTAACTATTTTAATACTTATCAGGTATACCTGGCCCTAAATTCATAAGTGGGTAATATTTGGCATCGTTGTGGCGTCATGAGACCTTGAATCATCTTTGAACTCTAATGATCAAGAACGAATTTAATATTTTTATTCATCTCGAATATATCTTTCCAGAAGTAATTTTACGCTTTGAGCTCTTACAAGCTGCGTTACTGACAGAAAATATACTGACATTATTTTTCTTGAGCCCATTACTGGTCGCTGTAGCATAGTGGTCACAGAATTGCTGGCGTGTCATGAGTTCGAACATAGTACCGCTAAAGATCTACCGTGTAGAGAGGGGTTTTGCACGTTAAATATGTCGAGGCTCAAAGTCCTCCCGTTGGTGTGGGAGTTAGGTGAGATAGTGCCAGCTCTGGTGTCGTTCTCATCACCTGACCATGGTTCAAAATTACGAGGTCCATCACCAATAGCACTCGTGCATCTTTACATTGCGAAGTTAATATACTATCTTTTTCTCTTGAGCCCACTAACAGAAATCCTTTGACTGCTGTATTTGGATATCTTCAGATGGGTTCACTCGGGAATCCGACTAATCTTCTCGTTACCCTCTGATAATACTCATAACAATCTATTCACATTTACTTGTCCTCCTCATTTAGTCCGCTATCACTCTCCCTCGTACTCATTACACTTTAACTTATGTAGCAATATTAATTGTGCGTACGTCGTAGTTCTTTCATGAGGCGAAGTATTCATAACGAAAATCATAACCTTTTCTGTGGCGATTTTTAATCGCTCGATCACGGCCGTCCCCTTTAGGCGTTGAAAGGCGTTCCTTTTGGGGTATCTGGACTGTAAAAACAGTCCTCAATCCCATATCATGAGAGTCTATGATGCCGGGCATGGCGAAAGTGGCGTTTCAAATTCTGCTGAGTGGCGTGATGGTGATTGGTGGAACGATGGAATCTGGGAGGCGTGGCTATGGTGCTTCATCTGGGTGGAAAATTGCTTGAGTTTTTTTGGCTGGCCCTGGGGGCTGAGATTTAGAAAATGGGGAGGCGCAAGTCCAGTAGGGATGAAAAAAATTAATAGTGACAAAATTTTTTATAAAAGAAGTAAAATTTTAGCTAAAAATGGTGCAATAAAACTATTGCACGAAAAATAATTTTAGGAGGATTATAAGAATCAAGAAGAATTCTTCTTGGTCTTTTAGTATTATCATTAGGAATGTAAGGAATTAAGTTATTATTGGTTTCAGGTAGAGCGTTGAAAAAGTTAATTGTTATTTTCTGAATATGAAATTTAAAACTAGTCATTTTTAAAGCGTTACATATATCGTCCTTATGCAGGCACCTTGTGGTTTTGACAATCATACGTATTAGAAAATTTTGCATAGTGTCAGTCTGACATCTTGTACCCCCAAGATTTTGAATACACCCCCCTGACTCTCTTAACATTGGTTTCTGTGCTATGCCTATTTACTCAACACACATGGCTTTTAGAGACATTTATTCAATCTTTCACTGAATTAGTTCATTTTTACCAGCTGTAATACCTCATCCCAATGAGATTCATGGCATTTAATTCATTATTAGTTATTTCAAACACCTCACATTGTTTCGTATTGCTGTTGCGTACATGATGAAGTTCGCAAACGAAAGAACCAACCAGAGCTGCGCACAGCTCTCTGTTCCCTCTCTTATACGCGGAACTCATTACTTTTCTGTTCCTTCCTGTTTTAGCTACTCTTCTCACCACTATTCAACCGTAGTCTCGACCTACCGAAATGCAATTGGTTTTTTCATTGCGTGTTTTACGCACTTTAATTTTTTTGATAGCGAATTAATTTTTATGCAACATCAACTTAATTATATTCTATTTCTTATATTAATTATCATGATAGGGTAAACGTTAAATTTTTAAGTATGGAACCTCGAAAAATGTTGAGCCGTGGTCCCACACACATGGCTGAGTGATTTAAATGCAATCGTTATTGTATCGGCACGCTATGAATTAAGTTCTTAATCTTTACATATGTGTTTCCACTATTTTTTGAAGATATCACGATGTAGAAACGGCTATGTGTAGTTGCAAACAATAGAAAAACAGAATATTCTTGATAGCGAAATAGATGTAGAATATTTTCATTGGAGGGCAATTTAGTGATCTAGTCTAGGATGGCATATGTTTGGCATTCTTGAAACTGTAAAAGAGGAAAATCTTAGCATTAAACGAGAGGCCTTCCCGGACCCCGTAGAAAGAAGCTGAGAACGCCCAGGGGTCCGCGAACCACAGTTTAAGATGGGATGCTCTACAAAGTGACTATTTTTGATTCAAAGAAAATAAATTAACGCTGCCTTTTTTCCCTTTTATATACGTTTAACGTGATTTTGGGATTTAAAGAAGTGTTCACCCCTACAGTACAGTGTTTCCGTATTTCACTAATACACTATTTATCTGCTTCAAGTTTGTATGTAACTTCTGGGAGATGCAGCTTCTATGAGCCAAAAATCTTGAGGATATTACCTCAAATTACGACGATCTATTTTTCTTCTTCTCGAGTTTATAATTTTCTAACGAATCAAATTGGGAAATAATTTGATCAAAACGCACATGCAGATATTTATAATATTATACTTTCACCTCTTTATTTATTAGAATGTGTTCATGACAACGAAGAACAGAAAACTAAAATATACTAATATTCAACTAACTTTAAAAAAATTATGTTTATCAAGTAATATATATCTCACATGCAATTTTAAATTATTCACATCATGTTGATTATAAATAGTGGAATTAAAAACACGCATCTATAGAGTAAAATTATTAAATTATTTGCTACATGTAAGAAATAAGCAAGAAATATTTAAAAAAAAAAAAGTAGCAGTCGTGGGACTGCCGATAGAAGTGAAAACGGAACAATTAAGTTGAGAGTAATTAAAACTATATGCAAAAAGTTATATGAAATTTTTTATGTTTTATTTATTAGTTACATATGATGGGTTAAACAAATCATGAACAAAATATAAATACAAAGTGGTTGAAAAAATAATTAATATACAATTATCTTAATTATACATAGTATTTATATTTACACGAATTTCAATGAATTCAAGTTTGAACATTATTTTCATTATTTACATCATTGTCATCATTAATTTCGACAATACTTAGATTATCTGTTCGTTCAATCATTTCATTGTATTCTAAAAAAGATACAATAGGTTTATGGTAACTGAAATAAGAAATAAAAATGTTTGATTGAAATTAATCTAAATATCGTATAAAAACAGCATCGATAGTCGTTTTATACTTTGTTGTACTGACTTTTCGATCATTAGACATAGTCAAATCTAATGTTTCATTCAAAAATTCAATTAATGATAAATTTTTGTCATCTGCGAAGTTAATATTAAAGTCTCCGCTTAATATCATAGGTATGTCGTCAAATTTTTCGCCAAATCTTTTTCGAGTAATTCAGAACATATTTCATAAAATCTAAAATTATTATAACATTTTTTTAATTTTCCAATTTTAAAATCCACGAAAAAATATTATCAAATAACTAGAAATCTATTTTACCACGCTAGTAAGATAAATCTTATACCGTAATAATACTCATTTCATGATGAAGAGGTTAAATATTAAAAACATAATTAAAATGAATAATGCTAAATTTTAAATACAAATATTCGTACAAATATTAAAAATGTTTAAAAATATATTCGTTGTTTTCATTATTCATTTATCTGTATAAAAATATTAATATGTTTCATACTCACTTTTATACTGAAGTCAATGAATTTAAATTCAAAAATAAACAGTAATCCTTCAATTAAATAATTACAATAATAGTCAAATTAAAAATTCACTTAAGGTATCCGACTACTTGCGACAACTTTTTTTTGAAAAAAAGGAGATATGGAGATCTTTTTGTGATTTTTATATTTATTTAGTATATTTTAAGGAAAAAATCCTAAAATTGGTAAAAGAAAAAAATATTATTATTATTAAAATGGGAAAAAACTAGTAAAAAAATGTACGAAAAATTACATAAACGGGGCCCGCTCTGTACAAAGATTTTATGAACGAATTCTCAATTTTTTCAATTTTGATGTGATACTTTGTTATTCCTGTTTGAAGTGACCTTCACGATAAGAGATATTTTAATTTTTACAAAAACTAGAGCACTTTATCTAAGTCATTATACGAAATTGCTTACAAAAACATTGTCTATATTCACATAAATAACTGCAAATTTTGAAATAAAACAGTTATTGATAAATCTGAAGATCAAAACACTTCTACTGTTATGCAAAACATAAGCAAAATTTCAGCTAATTATTTTCAAAACTTTTTGAGCAATCGCGGTCCCGTTTGAGTTTTCGAAAAAACACATTTCGAACAAAAACGCATTTTAAAGTTTGACATCTTGTGTAAAGTTATGGCATTTGCTTTTACTAAAACGCTTGTAATTTTTGTTCTTGTGGAGGGAAAATAAAGTATTTGGTACTGTTATTAAGTTAATAAAATGGTCTATAAAATAAAGTCATAAAAATTCGCCAATTTTTTGAAAAAAAATCATGGTTTTAGGGTAGTCAGATACCTTAAATAAACAAAATCCAGTACACACAAGTTGAACTTCCCACGTGGTCAATTTAACTTTACTTATGTATATAACTACACTCTAATACTTAATGTACAACGCGTCACATTTACAATTACAGATGTACTGCTACTATAACGTATTGGTGACGTGACTCACAAAATTATACTTATCCAAAAGCGTCCAACGCGCACATAATACAGTCAGAAATAGTCGATGTATTAGTGTATACGTGTACACAGGCTACTGCGCGTGCGCTAGTCTGGCTCTCCATAGCTATAGATATACTATTATCATTAGCATGTCGGTGACGCGAACCGAGGATTTTACCCTCTACCAAAAAACGCTCAACGCGCGTAAAGAAGTTTTCACTTCAATAGGCAGTTTACATATCTTGGATTTTTGTTAATTTGCTGACTATCCGTAATAATATAGGTAGTTAAAAAAGATGGAGATTACGGATAATGCTTTAAGCTCCTAAGTTAGCTTTTTATGTTGATGAAACTAAAATGAAAAATTAATGAAATATTATTTTTCAACATTAACATGAAACAAACAATTGTAACCCCCGTAGTTTAAACTCTTCTCATATGAACAGTAGAAAGACTATCGCGCCCTCTAGCGGCTAGAACAATCTTCAGTAATGGCCAAGCTTCGGAACTGTAAGGACGTACGAGCATGCGCTCCGATCCCTTTTTCAATTCTATTGTAACTGTTAGTTCTCTAGTTATGTATGTAAATGTTTGTTTTGTCTAATAAACGTGTTTAATTAACTAGTAGACTTAATTAAGAACCCCTTCCCCGCGTGTCCCTTTATTACATTGGGTCACACCCCTTATACAATGTATTTTTTTTTTATTTAATGTACCGTAAAATCCAGCATATATACAATGAGCACCTATACTTTCAAGCAGAATTTTTAATGTTTCGGTATATTCGCCGCAATTCGCGCACCCTCTGTTTTACGAAGAAACCTGAAATGTACGTACTCGAGGTACAGAGTGTTTTTTTTCCAGGTATAGATGTTTAAGTGGGCATTACTTTCCAAGATGGCGACCGATTTAACAGCTGTCAAGTGATTTATTCTCAGTTGGGTTTGGCAATTCATCATGAAGAGACTCACGCCTGAACAACGCTTTCAAATTGTGCAATTTTATTTCGAAAATAATGGTCGATTTTCATAAGCGAATTTTGTTTAGCGATGAAGCGCACTTCTGGTTGAATGGCTACGTCAACAAACAAAACGGCCGCATTTGGAGTGAAGCTAATCCACAAGTGAATGTCGAAACACCGTTACATCCAGAAAAACTGACTGTTGGGTGCGCTTTATGGGCTGGTGGAATCCTTCTTCAAAAACGATGAAGGCCACAACGTTACAGTCAATGGTGATCGGTATAGAGCCCTGATTACTAACTTTTTCATTCCTGAATTGAACAATCATGATGCCCAGGAGATGTGTTTCCAACAAGACGGCGCAACATGTCACACAGCTCGTGCCACAATCGATTGATTGAAAGACACGTTTGGTGACCGCCTAATTTCACGTTTTGGACCTGTGAATTGGCCTCCAAGATCTTGTGATTTAACACCGCTAGACTATTTTCTGTGGGGCTATGTAAAGTCATTGGTCTCTATGCGGATAAGCCACAAACGCTTGACCATTTGGAAGACAACATTCGCCATGTTATTGCCGATATACGGCCACAAATGTTGGAAAAAGTCGTCAAAAATTGGACGTCCAGATTGGACTACATCCAAGCCAGCCGTGGCAGTCCTATGCCAGAAATCATATTTAAAATGTAATGCCACAAGATTATCTTTCGAATAAAAAAAAATTCATGTCAATCGAATAATACATCGTTGTTTTATTGCAATTTAAAGTTCTATACCTCTAAAAACACACCCTTTGTTATCCCAAGCGCTATTGAAAAACTACTGCACTTCCAGCTCTTTTAAGCTCATAAAAAAGTGTGTCACTTCTTTTAAATAAATAGCATTTGATATATTTAAAGAGCTAATTCTTTTATGGTCATCTATTTTTTTTTTATTTTTAAAGGTATCATTTTTATACCCAGACTATAACGTGCGCCCGTTAATTTCGAGCTTATTTTTTGTCTTAAAAATACGTGTGATACGCCGAATTTTACGGTAATTTAGAATGATCTAAATTACATAGTCATTTACTAAGCACCCTGCCGATCCTAGCAGGTGTACAGTGCGTGCACCGCACGCGGGCAACCTGTTCAAGGGGAAGCCGCGGGCCGTGTGTAATTCTATCAATCGAGCTAAATTTTTTGCGAACTTCTCAAAATAAAACTTACAATAAGTAGAATAAATATATGCTTAATTTTAAACAGAGTTACTGGGAAATCAAAATAAGTCCCGATTTCTCGATAACACAGCATAATTTTAGAGAAATAGAATGTTAGTGTGCAGTGTGTTGGTCCGAGTCCTACTCTAATGCCTACACTTTATACACATCCTCCATTTGGTCGCAAAATTCGTGGCAGACCCGGCAATAACGCAAGAAAAAGGTTGTTTTTTTGCAAAAACGGGTCTTCTTTTTTTCGGGGGGCTTATCGGCGGCGCACTGTTGATGCTAAACAAGGGCACCTCAAAAATTTTTTTTGCCAAAGTTGCTTTTACGAAAATATCTAATATAGTTAATATTACTTAAGGTATCCGACTACGTTCGAACTGTGATTTTGCAAAATCATATAAAGGGATAATATTTATGATATTTAGTGTCACTTAGATTAGAAAATGTATATAAAATTGTTTTAAGAATAATATTACAATAAAAAAAAAAATTGTTTAAGTACGATATTTTGACAAAAAAATGAACATAGAATGACCCATTTTCAAAATATTCTCCTTTTGAAAAATGCTTCTATTACAATAATATATAGCTCAGACCTCTGTACAGAGGCTCAACTAGAATTTTTGAAATGTATAACTTAGAAATGGGTTTATCCATGTTTTGCGACAACAAAGGGGAGAAATTTTAAGAAAAAAACACCGATAATTATTTCAATGGGTTGTAACTCTGAAAATAATGTGAATTTTGCTGGAATCATAGTTGAGCATCTGTACAGCGGTCTGAGCTATATACAGGAAAAATATTATTCTAATACAAGCATTTTTCACAAAAGGAGAACATTTTGAATAAAGGTTATTCTAAGTTATTTTTTTGCCGAAATATTGTATTTAAATAGTTTTCTTTTTGGCAAAATGTCATTAAAACAATTTCATACAATTTCATAATCTAAGTGACACTAAATTTCATGAAAATTATCATTTTATGCGCTTTTTTAAAATCACGGTTCCGAACGTATTCGGATACCTTAAGACATGGGAGTGCTTAAATTCAATACGCATTGGAGAAAATTAAAAGTTTTCAATTTTATAATAAAATTACAATTTTGAAAAACAAAACTGAGGAAAGACGTTATTTTTGTGTCTAATTGAATTTTATTAATTTTTACTTTTTTACTCTTATACATGTAGATGAGTTCATAAATTCCACGTTAAATATTAGTCAAAATATGAATATTTATTTTTAAAGATTATTAAATTTTTAAAATGGATTTACTTTTTTTACACATAAACTTAATTTGATAATATTCAAAGATACAGTTTTTTTTTTTAATTAATACACAGAAATTCATTATACGTTGTGCATTTTGAGTAAGGTTTCGATTGAATGTTTTTTAAATTGATTGAATGTTTGTGCATCTCCGTATCTAGAAGCAAACGGAGCCGGTGCGGGATGGTTCTGTCAGCTATTTGAGGGGCTCATTGGCAGTGGTAAAAAACGCTACCAACTACAATGGTGAGGTCTTGACTGTCTGTGAAACTACAAAGCAACTACTAGCTGCTGGCCTAGCTCCTGCAAAAGTTGTCTTCTTCATAGACTCCCAAGTTGCAATTTTAGTTTTATGCAGTAATACACGAACGGACTGCTTCAACACAATTTAGAGTCGAACCTAAAATTCTGGAGCTAATCTCATATGTTGGACTGTGGCCTTACAGTGGGTCCCAAGTCATGTTGGAATCCCTGGCAATGAAACAGCCGACCAAAAAGTCCATCCGAGAGCCGAGTTGCCTAAACAGGAAGTCCCTTTGACTCTCAGAAAAGCAAAGAGCATTCATTGACAAGTATACTACCATGAACCAAAAGCCAAGAGCCTTGGAAAGCCATGGAAAACTCTGCCCACTGTTGGTCCAATCCCGAGGCACCTGGAGAGAGTTGAGGCTGTTGCCCGCTTTCTCCCCACCGGACATGACTTTTTGGCAGTATACCTCCACTGGCTTGGCCTGTCCACTCTGCGGCTATGCCAGAATGGATAGCGACCATCTGCTACAATGCACTGGACTCGATGAATACCCGACAGAAGATATCGTCAGTCCGTACTGGGAGGTTTGGTGTCAAATGGTCAAGAAGCCAAACACGAACGTTGGATAAATAAATAAATAAAATATCTGCCGAGGCTGAAAGTACTCATGTTTGCGTGGTGTAGAAGTTTGAAGAGTGGGGTGTTCTCATCACACTGCAACGAGGAGCAAAATTACGAGATCCATAGTGAAAGGCTTTCGTTTTGCTTTGAAGTTCAACGTGAAGAAACAATCATTCAATCAAATGACTAATGGGAAGCTTGGTATGTATTATTATTTAATATTCATAATTTCTTCTGCAAAAAGTTTAAACAAATTATTATATTGTAGGATCCAAGAACTTATAAATTTTATGTAGAACACAATTCAGATATTAAAAGTAATAATTGTGAAGAAAAGGCTTCCAAAAAAACTGGGTACAATGTACAATGTATGATTTTCAAAAAGATCTCTTTGCAGGTGAATAAATTGTGCATATTTAATACATGAAATGATGGCACCATATACATTTAGGTCAATAAAGATAATTTTACTCTTTGTTTTTAAACTTTTATTTAATATATATAATGAGACGAGTATCAAGAAAATATCCCCCTAATTCCCAACAATACTGTTTAGAGAGCAGGTGTCACAGCTCATGTGTCGTTCTCTTCATTTGACAGCAGTGCAAAATTAAGAGATCGGCCACTAATAGCCTTCTTTTTGCTCCGAAGTGTGGTGATAATAAAAACTATTAATCAAAACAAAATACATATATGTGTTTGGGAACTGAGTGAGAGTTTTATTAACGTCACATTATAAAAAAGCAACACGAGGGCTATTTGCGACGAACCCCATAATTTTGAATCTCAGTCAACTGATGCAGACGACACCTGAGCTAGCACCAGTGGCGTAATGTACACCCTTTCAACCCCGCATCGTGGGGGTGCCAGGGTTCTAGGGGAGCCGAAAGCCTAATTGCCACCAAGTTGGATTTTACCCTTTATAAAATCCAACTTGGGGGCCCAAAAACTGACTTTGCAGGGAGACCCAAATGTTCTCCGTTACGCCACTGACTAGCACTCCCATTCCAAACTACCACACCATCAACAGATTTATCAGCCTCATCTACATGGTGGGTCTTCAGTAGCACTAGTACTCGAACCCACTACACTCTGGCCATGAATTCGTGAATTCCCCACATTAAAAGAATACGAATGTGGATTATAGAATACGAGCTAAGATGTCTACCTTGTATTCGGAAACAGGTAAGAACAAACAATTACTGTATTTATTCGAATCTAAGCCGCCATCGATTCTAAGTCGCACCCTAAGATCTCAAAAAGTTTTTGTGAAAAATGAAAAATTGTGTAAAATAGGTTATCGATAGCCAGTTTCATGGTATTAAAATAAATTTAAAATGAGAACTATTAAGAAGTGAATAATTAGTAAATTTACCCTTCGATTCTAAGCCGCACTCGATTTTCAACAGCATTAAACCTGGGAAAAATTCTATCTAGATTCGAGTAAATAAGGTGATAGTCTGAGCAAAAACGAAATATTGCGAAATGACGATTTTATGACATAATTATACCATAATCTCAATTTTTTTAAATGACTCAATTTTTTAACTTAAAATACTATCTGTTTTTTGTGTATTTTCGAGATTTAAATGACTATTTTAACACATTTGACGCAAAATATTGTACATTAAAGCCCTTTTTGATTACTTTTCAATGCCGATGGATGTTAATAGATGTATTTTGCAACAACAGGCATTCACCATATTATACTCATTGTGGTCATATCAACTCCTTTATGTTGATTATACTTGTAAGTTGTATGTTGTTTATCTCTTGGATAGAGGTACACAATATTTAACAAGTATAAACCTCTGTAAGACGTGAAATTACAAAATACTATATAGAATGTATGTAATACATATAGAAGTGTACAAAATATGATTTTATTCGTTTCTTATTAAAGCGTTTTTGTCACAAATTTACTCAGGATTGGTATTAATATTGCGTTGATTTTCTGATATTTTTAGGGTTAGAATATTTTTTTTTTCAAAGTGATGAAGACAACAAGCACGTTTTGGGTGTGCGATAATTCACACGCATGTGTATTTAATTAAAGAGAATAAAAAACGAAGTTTTCCTAGTACATACTTTACTTACTGCATCTGATAATAAAGAAGCAATACGTTTGTTTTGAATAAATTAATCAAAAAGATAAGTGGATAAAATTATTACTCTTTACTTTTATTATTGAACAAAAACAAATAAATTCAAAATTTATAATGTTTCTTTAAAAAATAAGCATTTACAAATTAGAACAAATAGTGATTATGTTGTATTTTGGTCACATAGTTTCGTTAATTTAATAGTCACGTCGCTTACTATAAATTAATTCATTATTTTACCTGAATTATTTATTATTAATATAATTAACTTAACGAATTAGCTGAAGAATTTCTTGCTCTTCTTTTTTCTGAAGAGTGGGTTCCCGAAACACTTACAGAGGTTTAGTTACAAATCATTTAAAGAATATTGCAATTTCTTAATAATTTATGAAAAAAAACCCTTTTCTTAAAAATAATATTAAAAAAAAAATAAATTCAGTGTGTGAAAAAAATATCAATAAATTAAGTTCTTAAAAATATTTGAAAATATTCGCGTTCAGAGCATTCACAGAAAAAATAATCTTCACTTCACATTTGATATTTAGTCTAGGTTTTAATCTACATCATTTGTGGAAAACAAATTTTATTACATGTAAAGCATGAAATATCTTAAATCAAGCAAAATGACAGATTTTAAAACGAAAATTTTATAAAATATTTTAAAATTTATTATCAGCCATCACGATATACATGAGATATAATTTATAGAGTTTTTTAGTATTTGAAACACATATAGATGGCGCTACGTATTTGTAAGAAAGTCACTAAAAGGAAAATTTCTATTGGGAACTAATCGAATATATAAAAATCAAAAGTTTATTTAGGAAAAAGAATAATTTTTCAAAAAAAATAACAGAAACTGTCTTAATTTCATGTAAATGTGGAATAATAAAAAATTAAAAAATTTCCCCTTTTTTTTCTGTTAAAAACAAAAAAAAAAGAAAAATACATAATTAAGAAATATTTAACTTTCTAAATAATTTCTAGGTTGCATCGCTTAATGTATTCTTTTTTATTAGCTGGATTTTATAATAAACAAATATAATATATAGCTTTCAAAGTTATCTGAAAATTCCATTTTTCTAAGACTTCGCTTATCAAATCACAGATGGCGACACCATAGTTCTTACAAAAATTTCTAAAAAGATTTACATACAGAGATACACGCAGAGTTAGAGAATAGAGGTCAATAATATAGATTTACTAGTTTTATTATGTATTAATTTTTAATAAATAAAATTCTTAACACAAAAAGTAAACTGCATAAAGTATAACTATTTCTTCAACATTAATATAAAAAATTGAAATTGCGCACATATTACGTATTTTTAAAAATATTTTTTAAAATAAGAAATAGACAACGTAATATATAAGTATTTCTCTTCTTTATAGTTAAAAAATAAATAAATAAATAAAATTTTTATGTGAATCCAGTACTTTCACCGCTCTATTCTCATATCACTAAGTCAGGGCTATAATTTGTGACTTTCAATTAGACACGATTCTAATTATCAGTTGTTAAACAATTTCTTTGTGGACTCGAAATATCTTTCATACGAGAAAAGATTTTTTACTTAGATATGTAGAATAAAAAGCGGAAAGCAGAGTACATGCAATTTGGTCTCTTCAAGCAATTAAATCTCTCCAGCAATAACATTCAATAATTTACATATCAGCCGTTAGTTTATCCTTAGAATTTCCTTTCAGATTTTTTCGTAATTCCGTGAAAGTCCTTAATTCTGAAGATGTTTTTCAAATAAAGTCCATTCGAAGTTTATCAACTTCCATCCTCTCAAAAATTGACAAATTTGTTGAGTAATCCAGAGTGCTACTGAGAATTGTGCCGCGCGTGCAATAGGTTCATAAGAGATTTTTAATAAAGTTTTAATTTTGCTTGATGTCAGTACAGGCATACCTCGTGTAACACGGTACTTGTATTATAAGACGTTGCATAGACGTTGCTTTTTTGGGCATCTGGACTGCGAAGCAGTCCTCAATCCCATATCAGGACATGTCTTCGATGGGGGCATGGCGAAAGTGGTGTTTTGATGATGATCGTTGACAGACTTATTTGGAGCACCTAGGCCTGTCGGCCCCTAATCTCCTATCAGGTAGTTTTTATATGCCTTTAATGAATTCTACCAATGCCCAGTTTTAGAAAATGATCATTTTATAATAATATGAGTTCTGTAGATTATGAAAATAAAAGTTACTTGGATGTGAGGTTTCAGAAACTATTAAAAATTTAACTTTGAAAACATAGAAAAACATTGAACTTAGAAAAAAAAGAGTAACTTGTTGAAAAAGTAGGCGGAGTTATCCTAGCCAATCCGAGTGCAGCAAAAACTGACGATCAGAGAGCGCGGGAAAAAGATCTTGGCAATGTAATTTAGACTTGTAGAAGAGAGAAAGCGATCTGGTTGGCCGAGCGAAAAGTTCGGCTAATGAAGTATAAGTACTTAGAAGAAGGGGGTAGCCAATCAGAGCGTACCTGTGGTTCAACAGAGTTGGACCGTAGGCCGGAAGAAGAAATTTAAAAGTTACGAAATAAAACATTTTAAAAATTTAGAATAAAAAGGAATTAATCAAAATCAGGATTGACCAAGATGTCTCTTGGCCGTTTAACAGAGAAGTGGGAAAAATATGGAGTAATGCTATTTATAGATGCATTGTCAGATTCATCTATATTCTTGAAAAAATTAGTGGCTAATTTTCTGAAAGTTTTTCTTAGAGTAGGTACGTTACAAGCTATTCTTAAGTCTTTATTTCTCATGTACCAATGAGCATTACAAATTTGTCTGATTAAAACATTTTGCGAGGTTTCTAGTAAATTAATATTCGTTTTTGCTGCATGTCCCCACACGGGGGAGGCGTAGGTAAGTAAAGGTTTTAGAATCAGAGTGTAGATAAGCAGTTTGTTATGTCTACTTAATTTAGACTTTCTGCAAATTAGGGAGTATAATTTACGCGTTGTATTTTTAAATTTATCTCTAATATATGTGATGTGTTGTCTGAAAGTGAGGGTTTTATCAATAATGACACCAAGATACTTGGTGTGCTGAGACCATGGGATTCTTTGGTTTTGCAAGGTAATTTCAGGGGGGGGTTGCCTTTTGGAAAAGAAAACCGCTTCCGTTTTTGACGAATTAAGGGCTATCTTCCACACGGAGAACCAAATCTCCAGGTGAGCTAAGTGTTCATTTATGTTTTCAACAAGAGTGTTGAGATTTCTGTGTCTGCTGAGTATGGCTGTATCATCTGCATATAGACAAAGTTGAGTGTTAGTATTTTTAATAATATCATTTACGTAGAGATTGAAAAGGGTGGGGGCGAGGATGGACCCTTGGGCCACTCCTGCGCGAATCTTTTAAGTTGAGAGTATGTTCGATTAATTTTGACACTAAAAGAGCGATCAGAAATATAAGAATTTATTAGAAAAATAAGAGGGGGCGGAATTTTATAGGTAATTAGTTTGAAGAGTAGGCCAGTATGCCATACTCTGTCAAAAGCTTTTTGAATATCAAGGAAGACCGCGGCCGTGCATTCATCATTGTTGTTTCCTTCCTTAATAAATTCAACGACTCTGAGAAGTTGGTGGGAAGTGGAGAGACGAGGGCGGAACCCGTGCTGCTCCGGAATCAGGATTTTTTTTCTCTTTCGAGGTAGTCGTTGAGTCTGGCTAGAATAATTTTTTTCAGCCAGTTTACTAAGGACAGGAAGTAGACTGATAGGTCTGTATGATTCGGCCAGGGCCGAATTTTTGCCAGGTTTTAAAATCGGTACGACGACCGCAGTCTTCCATGATTTAGGGAAATATCTGAGGGTAAGCATGTTATTCACAATGTTAGTAATCTTGAAAATGGTTAGTTTAGGAAGCTTTTTGATCATTTTATTTGTTATCCCATCTCTCCCAGGACATTTTTTAATTTTAATCTTTTTAATGATCTGAATTATTTCAGATGGGAGAGTGGGGGAATTAGATCGATATTGTTAGCATTAGAATCTAGGTATGCATCAACAACGCTGGTGATGACCTCGTCTTTGTGTGGGTTGTGTATGTCATTAAGTTGAAATTGACTCTCAAGTGATTGAGCAATTACTTCTGTTTTATTTGTATCACTGAGAGCAATACCGGTAGGGCCATTAAGGGCGGAGATTGGGGAGGCTTTCTTTCTGAACGCTTTTGCAATTCCCCACAGGGAGTTGTCTTCGGCATTCAGGGTAAGAAGGTTATCCTCCCATGCTTGTTGTCTGTAGTGATAGATTTTTCTTTTTATGATGTTTTGTAATCTGTTGAGTTCTGTTTTGTGTTGTGGGTGTCTTGTTTGTTGCCAGGTTTTCCTGGCTTTATTACGATCTTTGATTAGTCCTTTTAGCTCGCCCTGGACGTACGGTCGCTCTGTTTGGTAGAAGGGTCTAGAGGCACTTGCATGTGCATTTAAAATTTCAGTGGTGAGATTGCTCACTTGGTCATCAATCTCTTGGGTGGAGTTGGCAACTGGAAGATCGAAATTTTCGGGGTTTGTTAAAATTTTAGTAAAAATACTCCAAGTAGTATTTAATTGAGGCGGGGAATTTCAAATTTAGGAGTCCTTGGAAAATAAAATCTAATGGGATTGTGGTCCGAACTGAGTTCCGCGAGGGAATCTGCAGTGCAGGGCCAGTTTAAATTCTTAATCAGGGCGTAGTCAATAGTGGAAGCGGATCTATATCCATAGCGGGTTGGGGTAGGGGGAGCAATTAAATCAAGATTATTATTGGTGATATATCTTAAAGGTAGTTACCTCTTGGATCACTGCTACCGCAACCCCAAGAGGTATGTTTAGCGTTGTAATCGCCGGCCAGAATGGCCGTGTTAAAAATTTTGAATAAAGTGTCGAGGTCGGCACTCAGGTTTCGATAGTTGGGGTTAGGTGGGATGTAAATAGACGCAACCATGAAAGGTTCTTGATCATTAGGGGTGAGTGCAACGAGAGTTGCTTCCACTCCAGTACGGAGAGGAGGGGTGGGGACATGAAAATGAGAAATATTTCTTTTAATGAGGATCGCAGTACCACCCCAGCCATGGGCCGAGTTGGGCCTGTCGTTCCTATAACAGACGTAGTTAGGGATGCTAAAAGAATGCTCTGGTCTCAGATGTGTTTCTTGTAAAAGTAATAAATCAGGGGCGTGCTTATCAATGAAATCGCGCATCTCAACAATACGCGATCTCACTCCGTCTGCGTTCCAGGAGAATATAGTAAGACCGAAAAAGAATTACTCATTATTGATATCTAGAGAGGAGATTGAGGTACAGATACCCTTTAACAGACAATGGAGTTTGTCTGTTGGATCTGAGCACTGCGAAGATTTTTTCATCTCCGAAATTAAATTTGGAAAATAGTCGAAAATCTTTTTCATTTCGAAGATGGCGTGGAGGAAGGAGAATTCTCCTTCCTGTCCGGTGGAAGCATTAATTGCTTCTAGATTTATTCCTTGAAATTTATTGTTATTATCGTTGTTGGACGCCGAGGAGTCAGTTCCGCGTGCTGCCCTCTGTTGGGGTTTTTTGCCTTGAACGACTTGAGCATAACTCAAGCTGGGGGTATTTATTGCTGCGCTAGCTTGGGTTGTTTCGTTGCGTTTTTTATTATCTTTTTGGGGTTGGCCTTTGCCCTTTCTGGGCTTAGGGAAGAGGGGACATTCGGTCGAGGAGGCCATATGGCCTTTCGCGTTACAATTAATGCAAGTCGGGTTATTGATTTTTTCTTTGATGCTACACTGGCCAGTTCTGTGCTCTTCGCCGCATTTCAGGCAGCGCGTTTTCATGCTACAGTTCTGGCTTGCATGATGAAAAAGTTGCAGTTGTAGCACTGCGTAGGTCTGGGGCTTTTTTTAAAGGGGTCAATTTTGATTTGCATATAAAGGCAATTTTTAATTTTAAAGATATCGTCGACATTTTCATCTCGAGCGATTTCTATCATGAATATTGGGAGGGGGCTTTTAGTTTTAAATTGGCGTAGTTGCGCGATTTTGAGAATATTAATTCCTTGGTCAATGAGGTCTTTTTTAATTTCCTCAGGGTCAGTGGTGGCCAGGAGGCCTTTTATGACCACTTTGAGTGGCCTATTTGCTGGTGGGTCAGTGACGTAGTATTGACATTTTTGTCAGAGAGAAACGAAGTTATTTCCCTGTGATGGTCCGAGCTTTCAGTTTGGATTTTAATCCAGCCACCTACATGAGTGTTGGTGGCGGTTGGGTGAGTTCTGTGGATCTCTTGCAGGATAAGATTATATTCCGGAAAAAGCTTCATCATGATCGGCTTAATTCGGGGGGCAGCAGGGGTGACAACCTCGACGTCCTTGTCTGCAGCGTTGAGAGCTGCAAATTTATTTTTGGTCGCGATAATTTTGCTATCCTCCTTAGGAACGTTAGTACCTTTACTTGTTTTCCGCGGTAATTTAAATTCCTCATCATCCAGATTTTTAGATTTATCATTATTATTTTTAAGAGTTAACTTGGCTGGCCTAAGAATAGGTTCAGCCGATCTTTCTTTATTATTTTTGTATTTAAAGTTATGCGCGCATAAGGACACTGGGCACGGTAATAATTCAGACATATTACCTTCAAGGGCTTTGATCTGTTCATCTAGTCCAGCGGCTTCTTCTTCCAGCTTCAGGGTGGTCTCAGGCGTCGGTCCGGATTTCGTTTCTCAACGTCAAGCAATTGAGCAACATAACCTTTTCGAATATTAAAAAGTTCGATTTGTCTTTCAATACTCTTCAATTGATTGCATTTCTGCTGATCAGTGGGAGTTTGAGGAATATTTTCCTCCATTTCAATAGATTGATCTTCAGAGAGATTTTCCATAGCGTCTTACTCCTTTGGTGGTGTTTTACGTTCTGCTGAGGGCATGATGACGATTGGCTGGACGATAGGGATCCGGGAGGAGGCGTGGCTACTGTGCTTTGTCGGGATGGTGGTTTTTCAGAGTTTTTGACTTGGCTGAGAGCTAAGTGGCTGCTCTCTGATTGGTTGCTGGGTAACGTGAACATTGACTCAATTGGCTGCCCTGGGGGGCTGGGTTTTAAGAAATGAGGAGGAGCAAGTCCAGTGGGGATGGAAAGAGAAAGAATAATGACAAAAATTTAAACACGGTTTCGATATCTAGTACACGGTACAAAATTGGCGATTATTATAACGAAGTGTGGACAAAGTGATTTTGTGTCCAAATAATATTTTTGAAAGCTGAGAAAATTAGTTTAGATTTTTTTTTTCTTTTGGAATCTTTAACACCAGGAATCCTAACCGCTAGACCACATGGGACTAACTTCAAATACGTCCAGCTTTTTCCAAAAATACAATGTCGATATTTCTATTTAATTTTTGCTTAAATTGTTGAAGTACTTTAAAAAAAAAGCCGCACACAAATTTCTATTTCTGAAGCGATGTTTACCGAAACGCGAATATTTTTTACCATCTTCCCCGAAATGTAAAGAACTTAGTATTTTAAAGATAAAAGAACAGTCCATTGCATCGAATCAAATAATTGAAGGTGAAATGAAAATTTCCAAATCATAAATATTTCTGAAACAGTTATTGCTCTAGACAGACTCTTCAAGCTAAGACAGCTCTAAAACTATAACAAAATGCTCCGGATGAGGTTTGAACTCACGACCTTCAGATTTCTTTAAGGTATCCGACTACGTTCGGAACCGTAATTTTAAAAAGGCACATAAATGAATACTTTTCATGATATTTAGTGTCACTTAGATTAGAATACATACATAAAACTGTTTTAAGGACATTTTGACAAAGAAAGTTTTTATTTAAATACAATATTTCGGCAAAAAATTAACTTACAATAACCTTTTTAAAATGTTCTCCTTTTGTGAAAAATGCTTCTATTATAATAATATTTTGTCAGTATATAGCTCAGACCTCTGTCCAGAGGGTCAACTATGATGTTTGAAAAATTCATATTATTTTCAGAGTCACAACCATTTGAAATAATTATCGGCGTTTTTTTCTCAAAATTTCTCCCCTCTGTTGTTGTAAAACATGGATAAATCCTCTTCTAAGTAATATATTTCAAAAATTCTAGTTGAGCCTCTGTACAGAGGTCTGGAGCTATATACAGGCAAAATATTATTTTAATCGAAGCATTTTTCACAAAAGGAGAATATTTTGAAAATGGGTCATTCTATGTTAATTTTTTGTCAAAATATTGTACTTAAATAATTTCTTATTGTAATACTATTCTTAAAACAATTTTATATACATTTTGTAATCTAAGTGACACTAAATATCATAAATATTATCCATTTATACGCTTTTGCAATATCATGGTTCCGAACGTAGCCGGATACCGTAAGTCGAGCATTACGAAACCGACGCTTTGCCTACTGCGTTACCAATGCTCCAGGGCCAAAAGGAAATATTTCCTTTTGAACGAAATCGTTTGCGTTATTTATTTTCAATAACCCTCTGATAAATCTGGTTTTGAGCTCAAAACCGGACATAAAATTTTTTTTTTTTTTAGAAGATTCTACAGACGTTATTATATCTTTCGTGAATATTTAGACATTCGGCGCGGAATTGGATAAGGCATAATGTAATTATGATGGATGTGTTTTTTTTTACTAATTTTTTGAAATATGCCTCAAAGAAAGTTAATTCAAACATGCATGAAAACGAACTATTCAACAGAAATTTTAAAATTCCTTCGCCTCATTTAAAAAAAATCCGTTTGTTTCAAGAGAACCTTGTTATTTTTATGTACTTAGAATTCATATTTTTATCATCGATGCTTTTATTACCTTTTAAATTTTGTCTTTTCAAACTCTTACAAGTTTTGAATTCGAGATGTACTTCGAGATAGGTGTCAATACCATCTGTGTTATCTGTTTCAAAAAGTAAGGTTCCACCGAGAGAGATTTGATCTCGGATAGCTAGATTCAGAGTGCTAACCATTACACCATAGAACGGAAATTTTTCATGCCAGGAATCGAATCTGGAACATCTGGGTGAAAGCCAGGAATCCTAACCACTTGGAAGGCTCTCGGTAAGAACAAAGTCTTAACTGGTAGGGTAATTTTTCTATTACACTAGCAGTCAGGAAACTGCGGCTCGCGAGTCACATGTGGCTCTTTGTATTGACAGTTGCTGCTCTGTTTATTATTAAAAAATAAAAACATATCATAGCTCTTAAGTGGTAAAGTGAAACATTTATAAAAATGCCGCCCTGGTATACAACCCTGAAAAAGATTTACAGCAATATTTAGTGCTTGCAAAGAAGTTCGAAACCACTCAAAAATGGACAAGAGAATATAATTAACTTCCCAATTAAAATAACAAAAATACATTCAGTATATTATGACGTGCTTAAGGATTAATAAGAAGAGTGTTGCAATGATTTTAATATGTAAAATCAATTTTAATTGCTAATACAGATATTAAAGTTCAGAATAAAGCCCTTATGGCATTACTGTTACAGAAATTTTTTATGGGTTTTAAAATTCAATTCTCAACATTATGATATTTTGACAATTGTTGTTGTTTAATAGAGCCACATTAAAAATATCCATGATAGTTCTTAGTTTTTAAAATAAGGGAAAATAATACTTTGAGTGGTACTTATAATTTAAATATTATAAAAAAATATTAATTGGATCATAACTATGTTTATTGCAACCTCCCCCCCCCCTCCTTAATGAGCAATGTGTTCTTTGATACCGTGATTATCTTCTTTCTCTTACAACTTGGTTCTCCTACCTTGAAAATTTGCCGACCCTTATTTTATACCAAAATCAGAAAAAGTAATAGACAAAGATAATGATGTAATGTAACATATAAAATGTAGGAAGATACTAGTAAAATCGCAAGTAACCCGGTGTCACTCGCGCGAAAAAAAACGACCTAAAGTTCTTGCGCAGGGTATCTCCCGCCCAAGAGTGTTTACATTATGTTTTTTCCGTAAATTTCTATACAAAAGTTTAAAAGGAAGAAAAGTAGCAAATACAACATGTTTATTACATTTCCACACACGTAAATGTGGCTTTTCTATTCTT
>BMAU01002775.1:0-55500 GCA_019973935.1 Trichonephila clavipes | reverse complement strand
TGGGTCATATATATATATATATATATATATTTGTAAATAACTCAATAAAACAAATTTATTCAGGACTTAATTTTATAAGCAGGATAGTATGAATACAGATGAACCTTTTAGACTTTAATACTTATGTAAAAATTAAAATCCAGAGTATTCTTATGCTTAATACATTCCAGCTTGGGTTGCATAGATTTCTTCAATACACTGTGTTATACTTCAATAATATGTGTATAGTCTATATGTGAAACTTATCATCAAAATTAATGAATTTTACATTTTGATAACCCTTGTTCAAGTATCAATAAATGTTATCCATAGTAAAAAAAAATTGTACACACATCTGTGGGACAAATTTATACCAGTTCAATTCTGAAAAACGCGTGTGTTAAGAAATCCATATACTACATAATAAATAGATACACCACACAAATATTTTATAATTTATATTTTTTTGTGTAAAAGAGTTATGGATTCAAAAATGACTTGTTATTTTGACCATGCAGGAGGGAACAGGACTTTTACATTCAATATATACACACAAATTTATCTTCTATAATGTACACAATTTAATTTAAAAAATTTAATGCCTTAATTCTTTACCACATTCAGTATGAAATTCCCGATAAATAATATATTTTTACTAAAATGGTGCTGTGAATAAAGGCTTTAAAAATGTTGCATAATTTTTTTACGTACTTTTTTACTCCACAAAAAATATTTGCATTCGTGTAGATATCTATCCAAATTCCTTTTAGCAGAAGTTTCTTTTGTGAACACAAAAATAGTAGAAATGGAGCTGTCGACGATTTCTAAATGTTTGGTATTGAAAAGAAGCTTATTCAAAGTGGTCAGAGCATAATAAGTGAGATGGTTTAAAATCCTTACGCTTCATCATGTTAACTAAACACTCTAATTTTTTTTCCCGGGATATTAAAAAAAGATTTTTTTCCTATACAATCATCTGATCTTGTACTGTAATCGAGTTATAATGTAAAAGAGCAAGAGCAAAACAGTACACAAAAGAAGTGTTGGGTTAGAGTTAAGCGGGAAACAAACCAAAACATATTCACGTGACCTCCTCAACACGTGATCATGACGTCACATGAATCAACCTCATTGAACACTACCCATCGACTTGAAATATTGCAGGTGAAAGATGGTGGTCACGTGGAGCACCTTTCCCTGCATCGTTCTGAATACGATTACCAACTGTTTCTCTTGTGCAATTTCGTTCTTGTTACTGCAAACTGGTTTTTGTGGTTTCCTTACCTTTACTTAATGTGGTTTGATGAAACGGTGATAAAAAAACTAATCATATGTTTACTGTATTCCGTTTTGGTCATTTTTTGTGTTAAAGTTCATGTTTTCTTCCAAAAGGCACCCTCTAGGGGACATTTTGGATTTTTTTTTTCAAAATTTCGTGAGCGTATTTCGAGTATAGCGCATATACCAAATTTGGTTGCAATCCATTCACCCGTTTGCACTCTGAAATGCTGTTTATAGGGGAAGCTCAAAAATAACCACCTAGTGTTTTTCTTAAGTTTGTCTGATGAGGTAAATTAATGTGTACTACGTATTCATTTATTTTCATTTTCATGTAGTAAGTGCTTTAGGACTTCGTCAAATATGTACTTTTCTTTTAAGGTTTTTCAGGCTGTTACGTTTCTGTTGTATTTTGAAGCAAACAATACATACAAGTGTTGTACAATGTTCTATGAAGAAACACTCATACTTATTTTTTAATCCCATTTTTGATATCCCGGCATTTTTACAAATTCGACCACCTTTCGATCCACATTAGACATAACTTTCTGGACTTTACTCTACTGAAATGCATATATTTATATATATATGTGTGTGTAGAGTTTGACGAGTGTTGGTTTATTGGGATTGGTGGCATATTATGGTTTCAGGAAATCATCTTCAGAATTAATTATTTTCAACTTGTTTATTTCCACACACATAACGTAGGAGGACAATCCCATTTTTATTTCACAGCTATTTGGTAAGAATGCGAAAACAGACACGAAGAGCATACATATACATACATATACATACACATATACATATACATACACATATACATATACATATTATACATATACATATAAATAAATTTATACATACATATACATATACATAAATACATAAACAAAAATATAAAAATAGACATATAGTTATGTACCTAAGATAACTATATATATATATACTAGCTGGTATACCCTTTCTTCGCATGGGTGAATTTAAAAATTAAAAAATACAGACTGAAGGATAAAAAGGTTTTTAATGAGTTAATTTTACGTGAATTGTATAAATTAAACAAAAAAGCTTTTTTATATGACTCAGCTGAACAAAAAACTATGTTTGCTAAATTTTAAGTCTTTAGACATAATTGCTGATTTTTTTTATTATTATTATTATTTATGACGCCCCGTAACTTTCTAGTGGGGGATTTTTGAAAACACCTACCTGCTTAGCAAAAGTAACACATTGTTACAAATTTTGTGTAATAAACGCTAAAAATAGTGTAAATAATTTTTATTTGGATGTGCGCAATACGTTAATATTACTTTATGATGCATTTATTTTATGCTACCCGCGACTTCGTCCACGTGGAGTTTAACAAAAAAGTGTTTATTCACTTCGCAGAGTTTACGAAAACTTATCTTCTACTTTGTCAATCTATGTTTCTTTTTGTTTTATTTTTTTTCTTTCCTTTTTGTTGAGCAAGGGGTGAAAGGGACGCATGATCTTTGACACTGTCAATGGGGTGAGGACTAAAATCTTTAAGATCCAAATAGGTCTAAGTAGCCAGTAGGGTGAAACGCGAACACAAACGAAGCCGCAAGGAAGGGTGTGAAAGAAACGCATGACCTTTGACAATACAGTTAAGGAATGTAAAATCATTAGGATCAAGAAATGAACGGGAAATGTCGGGAATGGCAGCAACCTAATCAAAGGAAAAAGTTTGATATAACTGCTAGCAATCGTTGAGACAGAAAAAGCTCGCGAAATAAAATAATCCCTATTAAATAAAAATGATCCCTATTGAATAAAAATAGTCCCTATTGTAATAAATAATCCCTATTTAAATCGGATATTGCTCACTATTTCATTGGTTTTAATTTTATTTTCTCAGAATCCTAATTAATCTTTCTAAATAAAAGTAGCCTAAGTTATTCCTTATAGCATTAGCTATCTGCAGTGAAAGTTTCGTCAAAATTGGTCCTGCCGTTTCAGAGAGTAGCCGGAACAAACAGACAGACAGAAATACAGATAGATAGACAGACAGACAAAAATTTTAAAACTTGATTTTTTCATGTGAGTACCGTATATACTTTTAAATGCATTTAGTAAAAAGCTGTTAATTTCAAATTACAAACAACAGACACTTCATTTTTATTTATATGTATAGATATAAATATACATATATATGAAATACAAACACACACACACACACACACACACACATATATATATATATATATATATATATATATATATATATATATATATATATATATATATGTATAATATATTATAAATGTGAAAGTTTGTGAAAATATTTGTTAGTCTCTCTTTCACGCAAAAACTACTGAATGGATTTTAATGAAACTTTACAGTAATATAGATTATACATCAGAATAGCACATAGGCTATAATTTATAGCATATACTATAATTTATAAAGATTTGGGGAAAGTGTCAAAAATATAACGATATTTGTCAAGTAAGTAGGAAAGAATTCTGTCTTCTGCTAGCAATTCTGGCATGCGCTGCAAAAAAAAAACCACGTATGCATATATCTATCTTTTGTTTGTGAAAAACCTTTTTTGTTTCGGCTACGCAAGGTGCTCGCTTCTAATTAATTCCTCTAAAATAATGCCTATTTTTTTATTTTAGAATCTAACTCAGTTTTGAAGGGAGAGGTTGTTATAAATCTCTCTTTATTTTAATGTTTTTTTAACATATTATGCACGTTTGGTAGTAAGAGAAATTGATCTTTTTTCCAAATAAATGCTTTTATCAGTTCTGACACTTAAAGTAAATAAGCTTTCTCTTTCACACTGGATCATTTGGACAAATTTCCAAAATTTATTTGTGGTTAGTAGTTAATTATAACGCTATAATTTTAATTGAATAGGCAGATATAATTATTTTTACACTTAAACACGCAATAACTATTGTTCTGTATTTCTTGGAGTGTGAGAGTGAGTGAATATTAATGATGCACTGTTCAGCTACACAAGGGCTTTTGGCAACGGATCACGTAATTTTAAACCATAGTCAAGTAACGTGGACGACATCAGAGCTGGCACCCCTTTCTCCTAACTACCACTCCACACCAACTTAGAAGGAATATTCTACCAATAATTAGCAGGAATATTCTTTGAAATCCATTCTTCCAAGATATATGGCAGCACGGGTTCCATGATGAGGATTTTAGCGGAAAAAATAGTTTGTCAAAATTTAAGTGTCTTATGTTTTTGTATGTTAATGAAGACCTTAGAAAATGATTTGACTACTTATTTTAAGTGAACGGTATATATAATTATTTTTACAGTGGAATATCTTTATTTAATTTATTAGCTCTAACGGATTAAATTTTCCAAAGTGGAGTATTTTGTTTATGCATATCCCTTAATTTTAAATGTAGCGATCCAAAAAAAAATATTGTATGAAAAAAACTGCAGTAAATCATTATGCGTTGGATAAAGTATTAACGTGCATCTTCCCCTACACGGTGGGTCTTACAAAGCTCTAATAAAACTCGAGTTATGAAAGTAGCTAGGCATTTGCCAACTTGACTCTATCGTTAACATTTCGCTATGTTTTTCATTGGATCGTCATTATAATTTAAGAAACGGCGTTGCTTGCGAATATTACAATTTTAACATAAAATAAATACTTCTGAAAGTAATATTAATGTATTATACTTTCAGATAAAAATTATTTACACTATTTTAAGCGTTCATTACACAAAACTTTTAACAATGTGTTACTTTTGCTGAGCAGAGATCAGCTTAGGAAGGTATTTTCAAAAATCAACCCTCAAGAGTGTTACGGGGAGTTATAAATAAAAAAAATCCTTTTTATCAGCGATTACCTACATACTTAAAATTTAACAAAGGTGTTTTATTTCTCTCTTTTTTTTTGTTACCTGAGTTACGCCAAAAGCTTTTTTTGTTTATTTTGCAATTCACGTAAAATTAACTCATTAAAAACTTCTTTATCCTTCAATCTGTGTTGTTTAATTTTTCAGTTCACCCGTGCGAAGAACGGGTATACCAGCTAGTATATATATTTGAAAGATATTTCAAGACGTGATTAATGGGACCCTGCAAGTAACTCTTATTTATATAATTTATTAATTTATTTGTATACCAATATGTGCACAATCTCGAAACAATATATTATTTTAATTCTTTAATAACAGAGTATGTTGATTCCGCATTAATTCCACAAACCTAGGTTTATTTCAAAAAGGTTGATAACTTGGTTCTGTGAAAGAGACGACCTATAGTTTTTTCATATGCGTGGTGTAACGTTTTCCCTACTTGCAGCTGCAAGACAGGCTTTCCTACGCATATAAAATTACGCCGTTCATGTCCGCACGTGCACTCCTAAAATATTACAGTATACTTTCATCTCACATCACGCCGACAACCTCTGGCCATGAGAAAAACAATACTCCTCCAACGAGCTGAACTTGGAGGAAAATTCAAAATGTATAAGAAGGGACAGCCCCTGCCCCAAGAGAATGGAAATGGCAGTCCACTTGAAACACTTGAAAAGAGACGTTGTGATTTGCATCCTCCATTACCAATAACATATTCTATAGTACAGAAATACTTAATAGTTTTAATAACTTGTATCTAAATATAAATATTGTAATTAATAGCCGTGGACGCAATAAATGAATAAATTAATTTCTTAATTCCCACGCTATTCATTGCTTTATTCAAATCGTTACAGGGATAAATACAAGCATAATCGGATTAAAAAATCATACTTATTATAAAGTACTTGAAAAGTACCAAGCTAAAAATTCAAGATATCCGTAGAAATAAAAAAAAATGTAGCAGGCTTCGAATTATATCATCAACAGAAGAAAAAAAATCTCTACTTACTATTCTATATTTTTTTCTAAAAAAATAATCACCATTGCATTTTTTTTAAAATTGTTTAGGTAACAAAACAAAAACTTACCTAAAACATAAATGTATAATCTTTTTAGGAATAGAACAAAGTTTATTTTAAACATATTGCTGCTTTCAAGTAGAATTTTAATCGCTAAAAGAGAAAAAAAAATATGTTCATAAAAGTAAATTATAAAATAATAAATTATTCTGTTGCATAGTTACTAAACCTAATACTAAAATATATCAGTTAATAAAAATATTTCTGATTTGGATTATTTCTGTTGCTAATAAATATTATAGATACTTATATTATAATAACTTTATAATATTTGTTTTCGACAGAAAAGGAGTTTGAAGTCTTAAACCTTTTTTGTTTTGTATGTCACACATATTTTCAAAAAAAAAAAAAAAAAAAAAAAAATTAAAAAATAAAGCATAAAATAAATAAAATAATCAAATTTTTCGCTTGTTTGTTTTTACTATTTATTTTACAATACAACTATTTCCTTTGCTTTTAAACTTACATCATAACGTTTTGTATTATAAAAATCTTGCCGGATTTTTTTTTAAAATTCTAGTTAATATTTTATTAAATACAAGTTTTATAAGAATAATAAAGTAATATTTAAAGTGCATAGTTTATGCATATATGCATGTAGATCAGTGGTGCACAAAATAGAGGGAGGGGGCATGGGGCAAGACAATCCCCAACACACTTGATTTTTTTCGATTGCATATAATCCTATGTCTATAGTACTTAATATTTAATTTATTATTTCTTATACATAATTCCGTTTTTTTATTAATGCTAATTATGCATTTTATTTTAATGTGAATTATTGCCTGCTGGGTGGCGTGATTGGTTTGTCGCTGGCCTTCTGCACCCAAGATTGCGGGTTCAACCCCGGCCTAAGTCGGTGGATTTTCATTGACAGTGGCCACGTCGTATGATTATATGAGATGTAAAGCAACTCTTGAGTGTCTGTTTGGCTTAGATGCTCTTGACAAAATTAAAATCCTATGTACGGTTTCGCATCGCCTGAGCTCAGATGCCTCCCTCTGGGAAGGAAACTGGGAGTCAAAATTACTTGCGGCGATTGGTATCGACTACATGGTGCCACACTAAAAAGTATTCCAGCCCCTGGGGAACGTACTAGGTCTGCAAAGGCTAAATACCAATCCGCAGTCCCTGTGATATACCCAGTCTCTTTTCTCTAATTGCTGAGAAGGTACGCCGATAAACGTGGGAAAGATCCATTTATTTCCCTAATTGCTGGGGAAAAGTTTCGTAAATGGGAGGTTAAAAATTATGACCATTTTCACATGGCAGTCCAGGAGATGAAAAACGACGCCGGTACAATGTGCTTTCGGTTTCTCACGGACAGCGCTTGCAGAGGAAAGGACTCTCAATATGCACCCAGACAGACCCCACGCTCTAAGTGTCTGACAGACAAAAGATCAAAGGAATAGGAAGTGAGTGACCATGAGAAACTGGAGGTTTAAAAGGGAGAGTGAGAGAATTTGAGATAAGACTTTTACTTGAGAGAATCCGGAAGAGGCCTCTCAGCCAGCGATACCTGGGTGACCACGAATTAACGAAAACTAAGGCGGATTTAGAACTGAGGAGTTTTTTGAATCAGCTAGAGTACGGTGGAGATAGAAAACGGGAGCTTACACACTCTATGTGGAGTTACAGAAAAGCGAAAACTTTCTCTGGTGAAATGTGAACCTTTTGAAATATGGAATCCCCGAAAGTATCACTGTGGTTAATATGTTTATGCCAGCGGTATAAAATTGTTTTCGTGAAAAAGACTCTATCTGTGTACCCTTCATGCAGTTGGATTGTACGGAAATATTTATTTTATGATTTTCTTACTTTGATGAATAGTTCACTCGAGAGCTATTTGAAGTCATTACACACCATTAGAAAAAAAGATTTCTTTTCAATAATTTCTTTTTTTAGTGTTTTTTGGTCCTGAGACAATCGTCAAAATCTAAGGAATATATTTTGAGGCGTATTGGATTTTATACGAGAAGGGTAAGACTTTCGGTTTTGGATTCCCTCTCCTTTTTCTGGAAAAATTCCTGTGTGGGCTACTGATATAGATATATTGAAACTTGGCATATTTGTATGTCATGAGCACAATTTTAATTCTGTGGAATCTTTGTTTTCCTTCCCAAGTTTAAACGAGTTATTCAATTTGAATCCTATAAATTGCTTCTGAATGAGCAACAATTAATTAAGGTTTTTCCCGTATTTCACTTTTTTCTTTAATTATTTCCGATTTTTTTTTCTTTCCCGAAAATACTTTTATATTTATGACTTATTCCCTTGTTTCCAGATTTTTAAGAAATACCTTATAAATAATTTAAAACATCGCCCACAAAAAAATGTAATTGCAAAAAATAGTTTTTATCATTTATTTTGATTCTATTTATTTTTAATACATTTTTTGAATAGAAATGTATGTTCTATATATAGCAGCGAAAATCAACTTTTTTTACTCGGGTACCACTTGAACGTTCATGACCGCTCCAAATACCCCCTCTTGGTTATGTGTGTAATTGTAGCAGAGAAATGACGAAATTAGGAATTTCATCCAATCCCTAAGGGAGTTGTTAAAATAACGTCTCGTGAAGGTCATTTCCCTGATGAAAGTAAAGGATTTTATCAAATGCCTGGATTGTTTCAGTGAAATGATGAAATTAACTAGTCAGGATTTGCATTGGCAAGACACTGTACATGGGGAGAGACATCTGGGATGGGGTCGAGTCCTTGTACTTCCTAACCAAACAAGTAGTACTATCGACCCCCTAAATATCAACCCCATATCTTTAATAAAATGACACCATAAGATTAACATACGGATTGATATTTTAGTGAGTAAGCAAGCGAGAGGAAAGATGTTACACATCAAAAAACACCAGCCTAATTTTTAATTATTTGTTAACTTTTTTCGCATAAATAAATTTTATTTCATTGACTATTTTTTAAGCCAATTCCTACTTAAATCAACAAAAGAAAAATTTTCTTTTATCTAACCTTTACTAATTGTTACAATTAATATGTATATATATATATATATATATATATATATATGTGTATACGTTTGACAAAATTACAACATTAAGTGGTAATTAATTTTTATTAATTATCATTAAAGTATCGTATAGTCATCCAAAACAATCGTGTCTATAAAATTTCAGTTCAACTGAATGCTTTAAAAAGCGAAAAAAAAATATTTCAAGTTTTGACACAAGTAGCCAAAAGGGTCGCCAAAAATGATGCCAACATGGCTGTATTAGTAATTCTTTAAATAATTAATTTTAATCAATAAATTTTTGTTAATTGTAATTAAATTATTGTATTGTCATCCAAAATAATCATGTATATTAAATTTCAGCTTAATTTAGCGCTATAAAATGTATTTTACTAACGCGATTGAAAATTCCACCAAGATAAATAAATAATTATATAGAGAGTGAGCTATATATTAGTACGAATTAAGTTATAGCAGACAAAGACATTTTGTGAAGTTTGTTTAAAGCTTAAGAAATATCATTAATGCAGATTTCGCCGTCGACAATTTAAACATGGATGCAGAACCTGTCCCCACGTCATCCAAAACGAGGAGTATCATGAAAAGTATGCGCAGTTACTTAGACGCATATTCCAATGGTGAAATGAATAACAAAATGGGTTGAGAATACAGCATAGTGATTAGTTACGCTGACTTCAGTGCCGTAGAGTCTGGGTTCGAATCCCGGGGAAGGCAAATATATTTGGAAATGTTTAGTGCCTTTGTGGCATGGGTTTACTCTAAATAGCCGTCGAGCCGCAACTCCTTTCGTGAGTTTGGGTGAAGTAAAATACAGGGAGGATATCTCTCACCACCTCCAAGGTTTTCCTTCGAAATCAGGTTGGAACTGAGCCAATTCGTACTACCAATTGCCTGTATGGCGTACAACTAGCCCCTTGCCACGATAAATTTCGTAGGCCTTGATCTGATGTTACTGTCGATTAGGTGGCATACGTAACAACAAAATGGAACCAGTTGTTGACAATTTGATGCTAAGACAAGCATCGGATAATTTTCCAGAAACTCAATAAGGGTTTTGTTTTTCAAGAAGCTTGAATATTTTGTGTTTAATTTCAAGAAACTCTTGTAAATGTTTCTGTTTTCATTGATGATTTTTTGATGATTGATTGATTGATGGATGCCTATATGCATATCTATGTAAATAAAAAATACTTTAATAAACTTAGTTTTGTTAAATATGCATTTTATTTTTTGCAATATCCTTTAAGGTATGTGTAAACATTCGGAGTACTTTTTTTAAAAAAATATATAAACTTTCAACTAATTAAACTCTTTTTTATATGAGATAGGGCCTAAAACTCTAGGAAGTACGATTTCCACAAAATTAATAATAATTTTGGACTTTTGGGATTTTTGAGTGAAATGTTGGTGAAAGATTGCAGTTACGGTAAACCTTGTGTTGAAAATTCTAATTAATATATACATAAAATATGAATACAGTAGATAAATAACATCATTATCTGTGCTTAGAACTATCAGATTTGTACTAAATTTGAAATTTTTGAAATATGTCATTTTTTATGCTAGAACTCACTTTAAAAAAAAAAAAAAAAAAAAAAAAAAGGTCTTTCCTCACAAAAAGTGCAATAAAATACAAAAATATAAACACAGAGATTAGATTATAATCTATACTGGAGATAAAAGGAAATAAAACATTTTCTGAAAATTTCAATTTAATATCTTTAAAAGAAATCCTGTAGTGAACTTAATGAAAAATTGAAAAACATAGTTTACCAGAAAATGCATTTAAAGATTTTAATACAGTATTAAAAAAATTCTACCAACTGTACATTTTTTAACCTCACCATATTTATAGATCAAGATCTCTTTAGCTTCATGTTTATCTAATTTGGTAGTTTTTTTAAACTTTTGATGTTATTTGGAGAGTTTTATAGACTGTAACAACTGTTGTTTTTAGTGAAATTTTGTTGAAAAATTGCAGTTACACAAAATTCTAATAAATGTATTCACATAATATTTATTCAGAACGTGAATAACATATTTATTTGTGTTAGAAATTAAAAGATTTGTAATACTTCTGAAAGCTTTTTAAATATGCCAAATTGTACTAAAAAAACACGATTTTTATTTCATAAAAGCAATAAAGTAAATAAATATATACACATATATTAGATTTTGATTCATAACACAGATAGAACTAGATAAACCTGCTCTGCAAATTTCAATTCAATATCTTTAAAATCTTTTGTGAAGGGATCTACTTCCGTTTTTGTAAAATCCATTTCCGGTTTAACAATTTTGCTATAGCTTGGCTTCAAAATACAGAAATAGAATGCTTTGGAATCTTAAATCTATGGGCTATAAAATAAAAGCATAAAAGAATTTCGAAAATGTTCACCAATACGGCGAATTTCGGATAGTCACATACCTTCACGAAAAAGTATTTCTGTCCCCCTCAGTTTCGTGTTAAACGATTTTCACTGTAGATGTCGCAGGAAAATGATGAAATTAGGAATTTCATCAAATCCGTAAGGCAGGTAATCACTTGACGGTAGATGTTAAAATAACGTCTCTTCAACGTCATTTCCCTGATAAAAGTAAGGGATTTGAATGAATCCCAGAGCTGTGTCAGTGAAATGATGAAATAATATTGTCAAGAGTTTAGAAGAGTGCTTCTCAAACTTTCAATATACGTGACCCACTATTCAATCATCATCTTCATCGCACCCCGCACCATGCAATAACAATGTATTAAAATCTATAATACTATACTTTGACACTAAAGCTACAATACGACTTTAACCTCTTATGTGCCACCGACGTATATAACGACTCACTCAGCCAAAGCATTAATTTTTCGGACGTATATATACGTCTTTTCGAAGTACGATCTTTTCTGCGCAGTGCCATCCATAAAATTATTCCAAAGGCTTTGGACTGAAATAAAAGGACCTTAACAGTGTTTGCGAAGGATTTACTTATTTCACAAGATTTGCTTATTTATTCCCCCTTCCCTCTAAAAAAAAATCAAAATACGCTGGTGTACGTGGTAAACGGTGGCATTGGGAAACGAATCACTTAACTTTTAATCGGCAGTTAAGGAATTAATTATAAACCATATATATTATCAAGATAAGTGTTAATACAAGCCCATGGGGTCACTGATAATTATTAAACTTGTTCTTAATTTGTATTTGTTAAATTAAGAATAAAATACAGTATTGATACATGTATAAGTATATTATATCAATGTAAATGTGTATTCTATATTGTATTATATCATAAAGTATTTTGTTTGTTTACTTTCAGTAAATTAATAATTTTTAAATGTGGCCTTTTGTTTTCGACTTTTCAATAGGCTCGCGCCCCCCTCGTAGAGTTTAAGTAATGCAACAATAGTCAGTGAAATACAAATTATTTACTCGAAACTAATTAACAAATAATTAGAAAAGTAGGCTGGTAATTAATTTCCATGTTAATCCTATAGTACCATTTTTTTTAAAGAAATGAGGTTGATATTTAGGGGATCGATATTGTTACCTGTATGATTAGGAAGTACAAGGACTCGAACCCCCAAGTGTCTCCCCCTTATAACATTTTCCCAATGTAAATCCTGACTACTTAATTTATCATTTCACTGAAACAGTTCAGAGATTTGATAAAATCTCTTACTTTCATCGCGAAATGACCTTGAAGACACGTTACTTTAACATCTTCCGTCAATTGATCATCTCCCGTAGGGATTTGATGAATTTCCTAATTTCGCCATTTCCCTGCGACATACATAAGATTAACATTACGATCACGAATTCAAAACGGCTGCACGACCGGATATTCAAGGTTTTGATCAGTAAATATATCTCTACAGTTGCTATAAGGATCTTTTTCTTTGTACTTGAACGGAATAACTAGTACGAGATTGATCTTTCTCTCCTACTTTAGTACCGAAACAAATTCAACCGGAAGTACGGAAAAGAGTCCATGAGTCACTGCTTGCTACAAAGACAATATCATAAGAAATACCGTTGGAAGGGAGGGGGGAGAACACTACCGCGTGTGCGTGCAGCAAAGTGTGGGAGGGTGTTTCACGAACTTCCTGCCAGTACCTCAGATTTCCTTCTACTCGCCGGCACTCGAGCAATTTATCTTCCATTCGATAACACGCGGAAGTTTATATATTTTGTGTTACTCTCTTTACCTCGTAAAAACTGACGGAAGAAAAACAGTAAAAGAATATTCTATAAGATTCTTTTTTTTTTATGTGTGTAAGGTATTCTTCGTTTTATAAATGGTATATATAGATTTATTTTTTTCTATCCCTTTCACGCAATCTCTCTTTTTCTTCTTTTTTTTCTTCCGTTCGTTATTTTCAACAGATGAAGGGGCTTTTTTTTTTCCTTTTCCATTTCAACAATGATATTCTTTTGCGGATAGATGTCCTCATTCTAGATTGAAAGCAGAAAAGAAATTATAAAGGGAAAAAAAAGGAAAGAAAGAAAGAAACGGTTTTATGCAAAGAAAAGGTGGATTAAAAATTTTTTACATTATTCATTTTAATTTAATTCCGAAAAAAAAGGTATATGTTTATATTGCCTGAATGATCTAGCAATTTAAAAAACAAACCATAAAAAACATTTAAGGGAATTAATACATCAAGAAAAAAGTTTCTTTTTAAAAATGGTTGATGTGTTGTATTTGTAATGCAATTATGCAACGCGAATTTTGGAATGAAAAGAAGAAGAAAAATATCTAAAAGTAAATATGTCTGTTAAATTAACAATGGATATAATCAAACTATATATAACAACTATTAACCTTAGAAAATCGTCAGAATCATATTTCAAAACATCAATAATCATTTTTGTTTTTAAAATTTAAAATGGTTATATTATAACACTATTTCATTAGCAACATTTTATGTAACATTAATTACATTAAAAGAAGACTAGTTCATCATACACACATACAATCATACCTCTATTTAACGAAGTCGCTAAATCGCGAAAAAAAGTTCGCTATTTGGAGAATTCGTTAAATAAATATGCATCTTTCCATGTACTTTAGAGAACACATAAAGCAAATTTTGAATTCATAAACGCGATATATTATTTGAAAAAGTAAGTACTCACATTTTTTTTAAAATTAATATCTATTTTTTTATACATTTTACCCATCGAAAAGAAATCTGCTAGTAGAACAAGAAAAAAACATTGTCCAAAAATACACTGTATTTTGAATTTTAAAAATAATTTTGTGTATCCAATAATGAATTTTTTAACGACATTTTCTGATTTTTAACCTACAAGTAATTTTAAACATGCAATATTTTATAACCAGTAATTTTAAGCATACACTGTGTGAAGGTCTCCTTGGACCTCACTTTGAGAACGAGAATAAATAGGAGTCATGTAAGAACCAGAAGCCATTTTTATAAACAACTTTCTTTATTTGGTTATCTTATCCAAATAGAATCAAAGACTTATTAACAAATATATCTAACTAGTATTATGAGGTTTTTAAAGGTAATATCCTTTAAATTAACTTAATTATTGATCCAATTAATTAACAATTAAATAACGATCACGCAGAGGTTACCACGATAAGAGATCCCAGATTTATATTTATTAATGTTCCTATTGAACATTTAACTTTAATCTCACTCCTAAAACTTTAATGAGACTTTAATTATAAATCAATAATTACCAACGGAATCTCAACTCTTCTTGAGAGTAAATTATCTCCAACACACAAGAAATCTTCAATTTAACTTCACTATAACTTTCTGCTTCAATCTCTATATCCTACTGCTCTAACTTTACTATTCCGTTTGACTTAAATACTTTATCTAATCTGCATATAACAAGGAATCCTGTCCGCTTTTTGGAGTTGATTGGAAATAGGTAGGGAATTAAATTTCCCCAAAAAGGACGACTCAGAAGGTTAGTGATAAAGTTCCGTATAAATTTGTCACAACTGCAACATGTGACCTTAAATTTAATTCTGGATAAAATCTGTTCCTTTTATTTGAGTTATTTGTTTGAAAAATCATCGCAATTTTATTGCTTCAAGTGAATCAAGCATCTGTTAAAGGCTACTAACCACCATAAAATGTGTTGAATAAGAGAATAATTTGAAAATATCTGGAAATATTTTAAAATAGGAAGAAAAATGTCGAGTCACAAGAGCAAAAGTTTGTTAAATAGAAAATTCATTTTACAATTTGGAGGTTATTTTACGAGGAAAATAGTAAAATATACTTGGCTTTAGGAAAAAGTTCGCCAAATACAAAAATTCACAGATTTGAGGTTTACTATACGGAGGTATGACTGTATATATATATATTGTATGATGTATATACCTGGTATCAATGATTAAATTTTCGAGCAGTCTAGCAAAAACTACACAGCGGAATCCCATGAAAATTGGGTATTGGCAGAATAGAATGTTGGAACTTTATCAATGGGAAAAAAACAGTGAATTTCAAAAAACACCCCTAGTCGGCGTATCATAGCTTTATGGAGAACAGATAAATAGTCTACAAAAGTTTACACAGCTTTGTCCGTCATTGTCTGCTACCCTCTGGAAGCGTAAAATCACATATTTGACTGTTGAAAGCAGCTCTAACTAGGGAATGTAGCACACATATTGCGTTCTATGCTTTCTTTAAGGTTGGTTAGGGATGTGATGGGATCACGGTAGACTATGGCATTGAAGCATCCCCACAGCCAAAAGTGACAAGATTTCAGTAGACGCAGAGACTCTCAGTCTGATCCTGATCCTGGGGCTACTAACATTTGAGGTTGATCTAATAAAATCATGTAACGCAATATCTTTTATTTCTCCTTCATTTTTATTGTCATGTGGTGTCTGCAAATAACTATAAATGCTTAAATACATACATACATAAATGTATACTAGCTAGCGCTAGCTGTATCATCACTGTTACACACACATCCACACTCACACAAATTGTGGTAAAAAAGATATTTCCAATTTGGCGGGTAAACTAGAAAATTAACTATCACAAGAAGTGAATGAGGAATCAAGACCATCATTCAGCAAATGAAATACCTCGATAAAAAATTCAAATGGTAAATTATATATATATATATATATGTGTGTGTGTGTGTGTAATAATTCCCTCTAGTATCCTTTTTATTAACTTTTTGTACTAATATTTAAAATAACTTTAACACTTTGATTTAAAATTAACATTATAATCTTAATCGTAATCGGCTAGTCCGAAATCTCTGTCCCGCCCATTCCATTCAATCAGAACTACTATTAGGTAATAATCGCGCGCTTGCACTGCTGGTATAAAACCAAAAATATTCTGTAATCCCTTTTTTTGGTCTGCCTGCCTTCATCATGTAATCAGCCGGCTGCAGCGCGTTCTGTGATAGTCTTTGTCTGTGTTTGTGAAATGATTTTTGCTTCTTTTTATGTGTAATGCCGTCCCTACTGGATCTTTATGTGCTTCCACAGATGTGAATAAAAAAGAATAATGATTTATAGGAGTGCCCTTTCGATAATACCGTACTCGACCACGCTCCACCTAACACAGTAAATCTCACCACCGGCCACGCCCTACCTTTGGTTCGCAATTGTTTAAGTCAACCACTCGCCACGACAAATTATGCACTACAAAAGTTTTATCATTTCATATATATATATATATATATATATATATATATATATATATATATATATATATATATATATATTGTATATTGTACATAATAACTAAAATTGCTCTTTTGTTCATAACATCTAATTCACAAATCCTAATACCCTATTTCGAAATGCGTCTTGGTTTATCTTTTTGTAATGCATTGGAAACGTGCCTACATTAATTGTTTAGATCGGTTGACCAATTCTTGATAGATTTATTGGCGATTCCAAGAAAAATAAGAGCTTTATTTTTTTTTTCGTGAGCCTTACTAATGGGGATTTAATATTTTATAAACAATGATGTCATTTCTATAAATAACTCGTTATTACCTTCGCCTACACATGTGACTGTATTTCTTATAATGAGTCTTTCCCTATTCTTTCCTGTATATAAAAACTTCATGTTTTAACAATTCCTTATCCTGTTATTTAGGATTATCCTGTTTATTCCTTATCCTTTATTGTTTTTCCAATGTCCTAATTTAATTTGAAAGCTGTAAAAATGGCAGAATTTTTTGAAGGTGCACATAGAGTTAAAAAGTAAAGAAAAAATGTAATATTAAAAATAATTTATATCAGCATTGAAAAAAATAAGGAAAAAAATTCAACTACTTTTAATTTGAAAGAAAGTGTTTAATGTTGATAAACTATTATTAGTAGTAAATTATTACAGAACTAGTCCAAAAAAGAAATTTATTTAATACGATTATAATAATTGTTAGCAACATTCTCCCGATAAAAAAATTAACTTTATCTAATGCTTTTGAATTTTGTTGAGAGTTATAAAGTACTTAATATTTTATCATACTGTTCTTGTTCTTTTTAATTTGTACATGAGTTCAAGCAAATGCTTTTTATTTTTATATTATAAGAAATAAAGCAATTTACATGTTTGAAGTTATTTTTTACTAGAGTTTAGTTTGCTTCATTTCGCTCAATCCTCTAATAAAAACACTTTTGAATATTAATAAGCAATAAATTTATCAGTTTATAAAATTCCTTCATTGTGTTTATAGTTAATTTTTTATTTATTCTTATGTTTAGTCGAGTAATTTTAATGAAAAGTAATGTGCCTAGAAATATTTTCTTAGTTTTTCGATACACAGACAGCTACGGTACTGTTAAAGTTTAGATTTAATTTAGCTCGTGAAAGAGACCATGCATAAAATGAAATAAAAATGTATTGAATAATTGTAATTTTTAATATGGTAATCATTAATCAAAAAGAATAAATTTCTTAATAATTTTGAACTTATAGATTTTTTAAAAATGAAAATGCCAAAAAACATCGATCACTCATAAAGACAGGTTAATTATTTTTATGATAAATTTGAACATGCGTCATAGCTCAGAAGAATGCAGAGAAAGTTCAGTTCAGAAAAATTCGTGTAAAATGTTAAAATCCAATTTCCTTGCAAAGTAAGCTAATTTTTGCAAAAATAAATAAATAAATAAATAAAATAAAATAAAATATGAATAAAAAGTTTTCTAAGTTGAAAAAATAAAAACAGCTATGACATATTTGGATATTTTGGTCCGATAATAATTTTCTTTTAAAAAAGTATTTTTTTAACACTCTTATAAAGTTAAATCTGACAAAATAATTTAATGTTTGATAATATGAATCCTGCCAGAATTATTAAATAAATAATAATAAAAAAAAACATAGAACATAAAATACAGGGTGGTCAAAAAGTCCGTAAAAACTTTTAAAAATTATAAGCCAGGAAAAATAAACAAAATAAAAAACGGTTTGTAGGCTTAGCATCGATGAATCACGAGACTTTTTTAAGATAAGAAAAAAAAACAGCCGATAGGTGGCGTTTCGTACATAAGTAAAAGAAAAGACGCGCAAATAACAAAAAATATAATGTTGTCAACTCACTTATTTTAGCAGTATATATTTCACATGTCCACCACCAAAGGGTATCACACATTACATGCGTGTCACAAATCCAGCAACGGCAGAGTGCAGAATGTTCGGCTGTATGTATGCCAGCTCTCGGTGGATCGCACCTTTCAATTCCGACAGACTGCATGATCGGAATCGGTACACCCGGGATTAGCAGTGTGACTTGTTGTTCCATCTTGCATAAAAGTAACAGTAGAAAACGCATCTTTTTCACTCACACACACAAGCATGAATCAACCTTTTGATTTATAATTTTTTTTTTCTTCTTATCTGAAAAAAAAATCCCGTGACTTATATCGATGCTAAACCCGCAAACCATTTTTTATTTTGTTTAATTTTCCCGGTTTTATGGAATTTTAAAATTTTTACGGGTTTTTTTTTTGCCCACCTGTTATATTTTAATGTCATTTAACGAAATGAAAGATAATTTTCTTACACAAAATTTAAGTGCACTACATCATCAACGAAAAGAACGGATCGCAAATTTGTGGGCTAGAAATGCACCATTTTTCCGAGCGTGGCATTAATAATATTTACTACCGCACTTTAAAAAAAAACTTAAAATAGCATTTCGCCATTATTCAAAGTATGAGGCCCGTCACTCATATCCCTCGTGTGGATTCATTAATCTTATACGTTAATTAATATTTAATAAATCCCTAATTTAATCTTTTTATGCATGTGTTAAAGGTCATGCATTCTTTAATAAAACCGAAAATGTTGGCCTATATATTGTCCCGTTAAAGTGTATAATTCAGTTATTTCATAGAATAGCTAGGTATTCCATGAAATAACGAGACAAGTCAGTTAAAGTATGTAATAGATGAAACATTTCATACTTTTTCTAGTCATCCTATGAAATAAATAATGATAGACCGTTAAAGTGAAAAGTAAAGAATTTGAAAGTTATATTATAAATTATTTGATCATAAATAGCTAAAACCTCACGAAAAATACATTTTACCGGTATTGCGGATGATTAAATGATAAATAATAAGGAAAAACAGATATAATTAATCAGTGCTCAAATTGTTAACATTAGTTAAACAGAAAGAGAGAATAAAATTCTATTTTATATCTGTTGCTGGCACAATTAACTTCAGCTGCTCTAAAGAAACCATAATGCTAGAGTAACCAATAGTCACGTGGTACTTTTTTATGTGCTGTTTTGGCACTTTTTACTTATGCTATCCAAAATTAATAATTGTTCACGAGCTGCACTGTTTTCCTTTGTCCCATGCTAATTTAATAATAATAATAAAAAAATTCATGCCTCATTTGCATTAAATATTTCTTATTTACAGGTTTATCTCAAATTCCAGCAGAAACTATTGCTTGAAAATAGGTCGCAAAAATATTTGTTGATAATACAAAATGTAAAACTCTAACATAAATAGACCGCCTAAATTCCATGATTAAAAGCTACATAATGAAAGGTACACACACACGTCATTGCAATGCAGCTAGAATTGGTAATAAGTGGCAATAAGTGGTTCAAAACTCATTAAAAGCAGCTTGAATTCATTCAAAAAGATTTCGAGTGCCGCATTTCATAGTTTAACGATCAAATGATCGTTATTCTATAGAATACCTAGAGAAATCTCATAGAATTCAAAAATTTTATATACTTTAATTGACTTGTCTAGATATTTCATAAAATGCCTAGTTGTTTTATGAAATGACAGTTATAATATATATATATATATATATATATATATATAACTGTATATGCATATATATATAACCCCTCGCCACGATTTAAACAATGGTGAACCAAAGGTAGGCCGTGGCCGGTGATGTGATTTTCTGTGTTACGTAGAGCGTGGTCGAGTATGATGTTATCGAAGAGGCACTCATGTAAATCATTATTCTTTTTTATTCATATCCAGAAACACATAAAGATCCAGAAGGGATGGCATTACACATACAAGAAGCAAACATCATAGCACAAACACAGACAAAGACAAATATAGAACGCGTTGCAGCCGGCTGATTACATGATGAAGGCAGGTAGAAAAAAAAAGAGGGATTCCACAAGGATTTTGCTTTTATACGAGCAGTGCAAGCGCGGGATGATTACGGAATAGTAATTTTGAGAGTGGCACAGGGATTTCGGACTAGCCGATTACGATTAAGATTACAATTTTAATTTTACACCAAAGAATCAAAGTTATTTTGAATATTAAAGCAGAGAGTTGATAAAAAGGATACTAGAGGGAATTATTACATATATATACACGTATGTTTTAATATGTAAATAAAATACCAAGGAGTGGGTTAGACCAGAAGTGGTTCCCAAGCCAATCGGGTTTAATTGGTCGATCACAATTTCAGTTTTATGTAATGATGTAACTAACTCTTAGATCATACTTTGAAAAGATAGTAGGATAAAACAGAGCGTTTTATAACGCCTAGGATGAAATTCGATCTTGACACATTTAAGAGAGAAAAAGTGCGATCTACTATACGAAAAGGTCATTCTAGGCTTAGAAATATTTGGTATCAATTAGAAATTTTGGATTCATAGAAAACATAATAAAATAAAGAACACACCACTTAAATGAATATATATCTTTCTTATTTAATGTACAAGAATAAAAGTTGCATAGTCAAACACATAGAACGAAAAAAAAGGTGCTCAGACTGTCGTCTACGAGATACGATGCTGTTTCGACATCTTTGTTGCAGAAACCCGAACATTCTCAAAAATATCGGAATATCAAGCCCCAGTGACTCTGTGTGCCCCCAGAAGGAATAGTCAAAAGAAGCTAGGATCTTGCGGTAGCTGAAGTCAATACCTCGAAACACCACTCCGATCAAACATATTTCAAATGTGAATGTCTATAAGTGGTTAAAAAATTAACTGCAGGGAAATGAGAGAGTACCCCATCGTACGGTAAACACATTGATAATAGTGTCGATGCAGAAATATATTTGTCACCCAACAGCTTCGTATCATTTAATACCTTCGCACCGGATTCTTTTCATTTTAGGCCCAGATATTTACCATTAACCCTCTAAGTGTTTCTCTGTGTCCTGAAAAATCATTCCGAAAACGTTTACTGCTTTTTTGCAAATTTCTTCGAAAGTGCAAACGGTTTCATTCATTCCCCTTTAAAGTTCGCCGGAGGTCCAGTGGGGACGATTTCATTACTCACACACACACAGTTTTCCTCTTTGTTAATTTAAAACTGGGAGATCACCCCTTCACAGCTGTAATGTTGCCTTGGGCAAAAAAGTGGGGCATTTTTGGTTGTTCCCCCGATCTGTTCAGTCACGGTAAAATCAAAGAAAATGAAGAATAAAAAAAAAATTCTGAAAGAGAGAGAGTAATGAGTTTAAAGTTGAAAAATGTTTGTTTATTTTAAACAAAACAAAGTTTGTTTCTGTCATGGTTAAAAATTAATTTTTTTCCTGCTAAATAAAGTTATTTTGGCATTGCGAAATAGCCAGGAAAAAGCACCCTGTATTTATTTTTGAATTGAAACTAAGAAAATACAGCACATTTTAATGCTTTTTAAAAAAAAGTAATGCGAAAAAAAGATCATTACATACACACACGATGATTAGATTTATGAAATAAAATTAATCTTCCTCTATTCAATTATGTTTTAAATTTAAAATATCATAAAGAGGGATTTCAACACTTTAAATTTATCTAAACTTTAATCCTGTAAATGATATTTTTATGTTAATTGAATTTTTTCAGAAAGAGTCTAACTTTTGTTTCATAGTGTTCTCCCTTTCTAACAACTTGTAATAAGTAAAAATATATTCTCTACATAGGTATTTGTGACGGAGGATAACACAAACTTAGTCAATTTTTTTAAAAATTTTAATGGAGATATATTTTTCTTCTCTCAAAATGGGAAAGTATTTCTAACTATTTTCAAGTCAGTTAATGGAAAAAATGGAAAATTCTTATCGATAACTACATTTCACACAATTCAGTCATTACAAATTCTATTGTGAGAAAAAGTTCTTCCCAATTAATTTTTCCTTTCAAAACAGTAGACTTAAAACAATTTTGTTCAGTGAAGTTAACTGAAAATTCCGTAATGTATCCATACCAAATTTTAAATACTATTTTAACATTTGGAAATGTATCCTGTATTAAATTTTTTGAGTATACACAAATATTGCTTGCTGTGGAAGAACATAGTATGATATGTGTTGTATGGTTTTGAAAGAATGTTTTCGTACGTTATTTAGAGTATTTTTCAAAATTTAAATATCACTGAAGTTGATCATATAACTGCAAATAAACCTTATCTTAGTGTGTGCTGGTATCAAAATAAAACACTTCACTGTTAAACAGCCCATGAGTTTATATTCAATATCAAACTATTCGCAAAGTTGCTTACAACTTCTATTCAAATTGTAAAGAAACTGAAATAAAAATATATATTACTGCAGTCAAAAATATTCATAATATGTAAAAAAATCCTATCCCTTCACTTAATTCAGTACATTTTAAAAACTGTAGCTGAAAACAATTTTTTATATTTATAAACGAGGCATAAAAACTCCCACAGTTATAAAAATGTCTTTATCATTTTTAAATATACTACTATAAAACGCACATTGATTGTAAAATCAGTTCTAAAATCCTAAAAGCTTTTAAAGGAGCAAAAAAACGTATAATTTTGGAAAGAACAAAATTTTAATATAATACTCAAATATATATGTTATTAAGCAAAAATACATTTGAACAATCAAAGATCCTTCTGAAGTAAACGTAATTGAAAGAAAAATGTTTAATTTGCAAATGATTGGAAATAAATGTTCCTCTAAGAGGTATCCCCCAAATGAAGCAATCCTCAAACTTAAAACTCAAACTCAGTGGCAAAACAGCCCATGAGGTCCAGGAACTACACTGCTGGACAATTGCTAAGGACCGATAACACTATCATCCATAGCAACCACAAAATGAAAGGAAGCAAAATGTGGAAAATTAGAATAAGGGCGGGATATTAGTAAGAAGAAGTATGAGTATATGCAAATTTTTTTTCCACGTCTGTTCATCACGTGATAGCGTTCATAAGAGCTTTAAAGGTTTGGACGCGTGTGGACAGTTGTTGTTTCAAGTCAAAGTTTTACAGTAAAGATTTAATAGACGAACTTAAAATTTTTGGCATGTTTTCCCGATATCACATAGATGATTTTATGCGTGGCCGAATTATTGGAAAGATCGAAGAAGGGCGAAAAATAACAGATGTTGCCAGGAAGTTCGACATCGCTCACAGCGTTGTTTCACGGCTGTGGAAGTCATTTAAAACTACTGGAATGTGTAGTAGACGGCACGGAGGAGGTCGTGTTAGAAGTACGACGCCTGCAGAAGACATATATCGTCCTATCAGCAAAAAGGAACAGGCGCACCACAGCTCAGCAGGTGGCAAATCAGTTTCTTGCTGCCTCAGGAAAGCATATCTCCTGAAAAACTGTTGCCAGACGTTTGAGGGGAGGAGGACTATACGCACGCAGACCTGTTGTGTGTCTCCCATTGACCAGACAGCACCGTACTGCCCGTTTGCAATGGTGTCGTGAGCATCACAATTGGACTGAACAGGACTGGGCATGCGTACTATTCTCAGATGAGAGTAGGTTCATTCTGTCATCGGATTGTAGACGCCAACTGATCTGGCGCGAGAGTGGTACTGCTTATCGTCCAGTAAATATCCAGGAAAAGGACCGATATCCGACATGCAGTATCATGGTGTGGGCTGGCATCATGATCAATGGCCGCACAGGCCTACATGTGGTTGCGAATGGGACTATGACGGGCCAACGATACATTGATGAAGTTCTACTTCTTCATGTTCGTCTTTTCCGTGGTGCTGTCGGTGATAAATTTGTTTTTATGGACGACAACGCAACATGTCATCGAACACTCGCTGTTCAGGATTGTCTAGACAGTGAGGGTATTCAACGTCTCTTATGGCCAGCGCGTTCTCTAGATCTAAACCCCATTGAAAATGTGTGGGATGCTTTGGGGAGGCAAGTTACTGGTCGAAACTATCCTCCGACAAACAAGAACACCCTCATCCGTGCACTCACAGAGGAATAGGATAAATTGCCTCAACAGCTGCTGGATAATGTTGTGCAAAGTATGATACGACGTGTGGAATGTTGCATCACACTCCACGGTGGACATATCCCGTACTGATACCTTTCTTTAAGGTGCCTGCTGACTTTTAGATGCATTGTTCCATTTCTCCGTACGCAGACCAAATGAACATTTTTTTTCTTTCGGATGTTTCACAGCTTTTGTACTTTCCAGAACAATAAATATTCTTTATTCTAATGTCTGAACAGTGTGGCAACTATATTTTATCCTACTAGGCCTCATGTCTCGCTTAATGTTATGCTACATAGCAATTTGTGATCCGTCCTTAGTAATTGTCCAGCAGTGAGTGTACTATGCCCATCCCAGTATACGTGACCATTGGGCACTGAGGTGCATGAGCAGATGTCTCGATTAGGTAGTCTGTCTGAAGTGAGATCTCCAGTGTTTAAGACCCCAATCAAGCTTGGTACTCAGTTATCGACCTAATGCAGCGGGTGTGAAAGGTAGAGCCGACCTTGCCCAGCCCGTTAATAGAACTCGTAGTGCAGAAGCACGATACACTACCACTTGACCCTATTCGATGAAAAATAAGACTTAATGTTGGAATCTTATACAATTCCCTAATGCATGAGGGAGTCCAAACTTTTTTTTATGTAAACTGTTTGGACGGCAATGGTTAAATATGAACGTTTCACAAGTTGCATAAATTAAAATTAACCGTTATAGTTTATATAAATTTTTAAGAGTACAAAAGATGTATTTTGGCTGCACGAATTTTAAACGGAGTACGGTTACGAAAAAGTAGTACAAATCTATCTAAAGTAGGTTTGATTACCTTAGATATAGTCAAACACACACAACAATGTATTGAAAGCCAATTCTACAACTCTCTGTTATAAAAATGTATGGAAAATTACAAGACTTACTTTTGCATTTTTGTAATTTTTCATATTTTTCCCCTGAAAACTTTAAAAGCCAGAGCGGCATCCATCAAAACCGCGGGTCCTTCTCTGTTGCCAGCCCTTCCTAAGCCGCCTCTGCCCTAGTAAGTGAAAGTGCCGCATTTTGTTTGTCAAGATCATTTTATTGCAAACTGCATTTTTCATGTATTTTCGATGGTCGTTTTATATTTTCTACGTCAATATCTTAATATCTAAATTTAAAATTAAATAAAATTCTTGACAATCGCAACAGCGACCATTGTAATTTTTATTAGTATATGAATGCGTCATCAAACGATTACATGACTGTTATTAACATATATCATGTTTACCATTTAATTAATACTAAGTATACATAACGCACAAATTTTCTGAACTTTTAAATAAATATTTCGAAAATTCTTTATATATACACTCATAATTTTTCATTCTTATGGTTTAGCTTCAGATGGTCTTTTATGGTCAGAGCTTTTTGCTTCTATGTAAAAATGTATTGTATATTCATCAATTTTTTAGCATATTTTTTGCTCTTAAGATGCAGTTTTCAACCGAATTGTATGAAATTTTCGAAATATATTAAAAAAAAACTAAAGTTGCCATATAATAAAATTTGAATTGTATATTATACTCAAAGAATTGATAGTACTTACGGTAAATAATTTTTAACTGCGCGATACATTTTTTTTTCAAAATTTTTAATGTAAAATTCCTAGTTTTATACGGTTGAGATTTTAAAAAATATCCAGATTTTAATTACTTCTTCAATTAGCCTTTAAAAAAAGATAAATGTTGAGGTATTTTGCATAAATAGATATTTTTGAATAATAATTTGAAAGTTTTTTAATAGCTCGAATTTAAAATTGATATTTATGTTTATTTATGTGCTTAAATGTCTACTGTAAATGTGTCCATATATTTTTGATTATCATTTATTCAAACATTCAAGTTTTAAAGAAAATGGGGAAAATCGTCATTCATGTTCTCTTTGATGTAAACTGAAGTTCAAGCACTTAAAATTCAAATAAAACTCAGTGTATCTTAAGGATATATAACTAGGTACTGTACGTAAACTTCCCTGAACACCAGGCTTTGTAATCTAAAAAAAAATTAAATAAATAAAAGATCTGAATTAGTTTTTTTTCTTCGTAGTTGATTTTATCAAAGTGTAAGACAATGTGTCAAATTATTTGACGAAGTTTTCATTTATTCATTTTTAGTAGTTGGAAAACTTAAAAGGTTTCAGTATTCGGTGCTCTTTATTATTTTTTTTTTTACATTCTATGGTTAAATAATCATGTTTCAGAAGCTGAAATCATTGATTAAGATAGGGAAAATAAAGTAATAGCATATACTTAAACAAAGTAATTTGTCTAACTATATAAAATAGCAGATTGCCCTGATACGTTCCAACTTTTTACAGTTTCAAATTAATATGAAACCAAAAGGAAATTATAGCATACTTTTTACGAGTCGGGATTTTTCAAAACTTTTAAAATCTCAAATCAAACTAACAAACAAACACTAACTGGGTTCTAAAGAAATTCTTCCCCGATTTTTTACGATTGCTCCTGGGTCAAAACACGGGGTTCCCTGCGAGTCATAAAACTTCCTGTCAGTGTCCTGATGTGGGGCTTCCACCATCCCTAATTATCTTTCAAGATGTTAAACCTTTAAGGGGGCAGGGATTTTCAGAAATATTCGGCTCATTCGCTTTTGAGATTGTCACTTGAAGGCAAAAATATGCATTTTCAAAGCATCTTTACAATGACGGGATTTTACGGGCATAACACTTGGAACTCCTGATGTGAATAATGAACCTTTGCAACAGCGCTCAAAGTGCACGTGCAGAAAAATGTAGCACATCTGGAAGTTCGCAATCGTGGTGAAGAAACACCATATATATGTAGCTATAGCACAAAAAATTATAAAACCTAAGTTTAACTAGTCAAGATAGTAGAAAATATTAGCCACAGTAGTAAAATAGCAAACTCTTGGCCGTTTCAACCAAGTTTTAGGGCTAGCCAACCTACATCTTTAATTTGCCTATACTACTGCGCCATAGGGAAAGGAAATATTAATATTATGAGAAATTTAAATACTGCAAATAAAATACACTATACTATTAAAATATTAGAGAGAGAGGATCAAATTATAACCTACTAGTACAGAGTGTTTTTTTTTCAGGTATAGAAGTTTAGGTTGGCATTACTTTCCAAGATGGCGACCGATTTAAAAGCTGTCAAGTGATTTATTCTCAGTTTGGTTTGGCAATTCATCATGAATAGACTCACGCCTGAACAACGCTTTAGAATTGTGCAATTTTATTTCGAAAATAATGGTCGATTTTCATAAGCGAATTTTGTTTAGCGATGAAGCGCACTTCTGTTTGAATGGCTACGTCGACAAACAAAACTGCCGCATTTGGAGTGAAGCTAATCCACAAGTGTATGTCGAAACACCGTTACATCCAGAAAAACTGACTGTTTGGTGCGCTTTATGAGCTGGTGGAATCCTTCTTCAAAAACGATGAAGGCCACAACGTTACAGTCAATGGTGATCGGTATAGAGCCATGATTACTAACCTTTTCATTCCTGAATTGAACAATCATGGTGTCTAGGAGCTGTGGTTCCAACAAGACGGCACAACATGTCAAACAGCTCGTTCCACAATCGATTTATTGAAAGACACGTTTGGTGACCGCCTAATTTCCCGTTTTGGACCTGTGAATTGGCCTCCAAGATCTAGTGATTTAACACCGCTAGATTATTTTCTGTGGGGCTATGTAAAGTCATTGGTCTATGCGGATAAGCCACAAACGCTTGACCATTTGGAAGACAACATTCACCGTGTTATTGCCGATATACGGCCACAAATGTTGGGAAAAGTCATCGAAAATTGGACGTCCAGATTGGACTACATCCGAGCCAGCCGTGGCAGTCCTATGCCAGAAATCATATTTAAAATGTAATGCCACAAGATTATCTTTCGAATAAAAAAAATTCATGTCAATCGAATAATACATCGTTGTTTTATTGCAATTTAAAGTTCTATACCTCTCAAAAAAACACCCTTTATTTACTAGAACAGATTTAAAGTCGATGCAATAAAGTAGATGGTAAGACTTACTTCGTGAGTTCAGCAACAAATTAGGTTTCTCGCTCGATAGAAAATGAAAATTGTAGTACCGCATAAATTAAAATTAGTGAATTATGATAACATAATTTTAAGTCTATATATATACATTTAAATCACCTTAAATATTGATACAAAATTTTATAATAAACAGAAAAAAACTTTACAAGCGTACACAAGAATGTTTCAATAAAATGTAATATTATTAATTTATATTGAACATGTGGTGTGGCTTATAACCTCACTTATTTTCTTTCATCTAATTACGTATGGAAAATATTAATCATTATTTTCCCCACTATATTTCACTATCTGAGTGTATGTGGGGATGGCTCTGTCTCTCTTTTCCATTTGTATTTTTTTGAACGGAAGCATAATAGCGATTTTGTGATGAGTCTAAAATGCGTTAATATATTTATGAATTTGTTTACACAGCTTCTTATACACCTACAAAATGTATTCGTCACACACACACGTAGACATATATATTAATGATTCTGTGTAGGATAATATAATTTTCTACTTCTAAATATTGATATAAGGCGATTTTACTTACTGCGCGTATTAATCGAATAGTTGTGACTTCGAAGGAAATAAATGAAATTGAACAGTTGAAGAAAGTGAGTTATAACTTTTATATAAATCATTAAGAGTCTTTCAGGGAAAAAAAGGAAATTGCTCGATAGGTCCAATAGTTACTTTTTATCTGAATGAATGAGAAATTGAAAAAGAACAAATACGTCTTGAATAATTTGGAATCAATATCCCAAACGCACTAATAGTTTAATGAAATGAAATGATTCATTGCCCTCAATTATCATTAGCGAAGATTTAATAAAAATTTGGTAATAGTGGAATGAGTTTCTTGTGAAAAATGCCATAAATAGTTCGGGAAAACTTTCAAAATTTAACAAATACTTATAAGTAATTGGGAAAAAACTCTGCTTTTCCCTTCGCCATTTCCTCTCTAGAGAATTTCCTGAGTTACGTTTGGTACTAATATGTTTCACATAATTGTAATAAAACAAATTTAAATCACATATTTTCAGCAAGATTACATTTTGAAAATTATTCCAAAGTTCATAATTATAAAACTTTGATATATTTTTTTCTTTTAAAAAAAATTACTGTATTTTTTTTATACTTCGTATTTCTAATTAAAGTCAACTTAAACTTTAGAAATATAAGTAACATGTTCTACCAATACAACTTTCAAGTTTAGTTGTGCGACATGTATATTGATGCCACTTTTTTTCATTTTCGAAAGTGGTTCTGTGATTTTAAGATAAAATTATTTTCTTAGATCAAGTGGTTAATAAGCCAAACGTTTAAAAAACTTCAAAAATTAAATACCTATTTCTGTATTTGCTCAAATCTTTCCGCATTTTACAGCAGTTTGGCATCCGATTTAAAATCAATATAAGAAATAATTTATATTCTAATATATATATATATATATTATATATTCCATAATCTACGTTTCATCCAGGGTGAGGGACGCTTACTACTGTCCCATATAGCTAGGGTTCGAATACTGGAAAAGGCGTGGATGTTTATAAATGTATAGTGCCTTTGCGACATGGGAGTACAATAAATAGCCGTCGAGCTGCAAGTGAGATTGGTGGAAAAGGAATAGAAATGGAGGCCCTTGACCCCTCAATATTTGGGTGGAATCTAGCGAAAACGTATTGCCACCTGCATAGTTCTCAAAGCTACGGTAACGACAGCCGTACATCTAGCCCTTTGACGCGATGAATTTCGTGGGTGTCAATCTGACATTGGCATTAATAACGACAACAACAATACTCAATCCTTCTTTAAAATCGCATACAAATTTTTACCTTCTCTTTAAGGTATCCGGCTACGTTCGGAACCGTGATTTTAAAAGAGCATAATTGAATAATTTTTCATGATATTTAGCGTCATTTTAGAACACATGTATAAAAGTGTTTTAAGGACATTTTGATAAAAAAAATGATTTAAATACAATATTTCGGCAAAATATTCTCCTTTTGAAAACAATGGTTCTATTATAATAATATTTTCCTGTACATAGCTCAGACCTCTCTATACAGTGGATCAACTATGATTTTTGAAAATTCATTTATTTTCAGTTACAACCAATTCAAATAATTATCGGCGTTTTTCTTAAAATTTCACTCTCTCTCTGTTGTCGTAAAACATGGATATAAACCCACTTCTAAGTTATATATTTTAAAAATTCTAGTTGAGCCTCTGTACAGAGAGATCTGAGCTATATACAGGCAAAATATTATTATAATAGAAGCATTTTCACAAAAGGAGAGAACATTTTTGAAAAATCTATGTTAATTTTTTGTCAAAATATTGCATTTAAATAAATGTTTTTTTGTCAAAATGTTCTTAAAACAATTTTATGCATATATTCTAATCTAAGTGACACTAAATATCACAAATATTATCCATTTATACGCTTTTGCAAAATCACGGTTCTGAACGTAGTCGGATACCTTAATAAAAGTTGTTTTTTTTTTTTCTTTTTCTCACTATTCAAATTTCCTATTATGAGGAATTGTAATGGAAATTGCTTTTGACGTTACGCTTTCCTTCTCCATAAACATTTTTGTTAAAAGCCAGATATATTCCGATTTCAAATTTTAAGAAAACGGAAATTATCAAAGAAAGATATAACTATATTATTTTCCTTTTTTGTTCTATTGAGTTGTATAATGTTGGAAAGTTCATTAGAATTACTATCTCTGATAATAAAGTTCGGTGAATTAAGTCAGAACGGCCAGTCTGGTAACACTGGTGAAACAAAACACTGCTCATACATTGCAACAGGTGTTCACTATCTTGCCCACCGTTGTTCATCTGAGTGCCGTTTGTGTTCCGTGTTGGACTTTTCTTTCAAAGTGCTTGTTCAATGCTGTGTTCCTTAACCGAGAACAGGAAAATTAAGGAACAAAAGATCAATTTAAAGTTTTGTTTTAAGCTTGGCAAGACACAGAAAGAAACTTATGTGATGCTACACTGGTGTGCAAAAATTAAGGACGAGACGGTTTTTTCAATATAACTTTGTTCAAAAGCTTTCCAAATCAACACATATAAAACCATAAGATCCCCAATACGTAAGGACATGTGTAATGTAAGCAACACTTACTAAAAGAGAAATCAGAGGGATAAAAAGAAGCTTTATTGAAAAATTAGCATGGAGCGCAATGCGACTGAAGGCCGAAACATCCCTGTGACGGGTGTCCAGCAAGAAACATCCGGTCTTTAGTAGGGGATATGATCTCCCCCTGATTGCTAGGCAGGTTTCACAGCGTCTGCCCATGCTGAGAATGAGGGTGTCAATGAGTTGTTGAGGCATTGCTGCCCATTCGTCTTGCAGCGCCAATCGAAGCTCCCGAATCGTTACTGGTGGTAAGGTACGAGCTGCCAAGCGTCTGCCTAGAAAATCCCATACATGCTCGATGGAATTGAGATCCGGAGATCATGCCGGCCAATCCATACGTTCAATATCCTCACTCTCTAAGAGCTGTTCGGCAGCTACTGTGCGATGACATGGTGCATTGTCGTCCATGAAAAGGGAACTGCAGACCCATAGCGCCTCTAAAAGACGCACATATGGAAGAAGAATCTCGTTACAATAACGGGTCCCATTGACTGAACCTGCGTCGAAGATGTGAAGGTCTGTACGACTACCAAGTATCATGCCTCCCAAACGAGAACACCGCGACCTCCATACCTGTCCTTTTCAATGATGTTCGAGAGATGATTGCTTCTTCCCCGCTCTCTCCAGATGAGTATGCGATGAGAATCGCTACTCAAACTGAATCTGCTTTCATTTGTAAAGAGTACTCGTCCTCATTCATTGTCTCTCAATTCCGGTGTTCCCGGCACCACAGAGAACGCCTTCTCCGATGGGCAGGCGTTAACGGTACACACCGAACAGGGCGTCGTGCAAACAGACCACCACCGTGCAGTCTTCTGGCCACGGTAAACCGCGATATCGGTCGTCCAGTCATCTGTGTCATGTATCTAGCGATTTCTCCGCTGTCTGCCGACTGTTTCTTCTGGCCTGTAAGACAATGTACCGGTAATCTGCAGATGTGGTTCCTCGTGGACGACCACTGCTGAACCCCGGATAGCTGTTCCTGTAGTTTGAAATTGTCTCCAAAGTCGTGAAATGATGCTGTGAGCAATTCCGAATTCTGCAACCACACTTGTTACACTGCGGCCTTCCTCCAACTTCCTAATGATTCGACCTCGGGTAAAAGCATCCAGATGTCGTCTAACAGATTGATTATTCGCCATTTCTCGCTGAGGCAGCAGCTCGGTGTGATTTTAATTGCTATACGGCGTGCAATCTCTTTGCCAGAAATGCTGATCTTACACCGACAACATGCTTTATACTACTCAGACACTCCCCATTCCGTCTACCTGCATGTCTGCGCATGTGCTACCGTACATCATCTTACTTAATCTCTGATTGGTCTTTCTGTCCGCTCTGCCTCTTCGTTCAGCTGATATGCTAATTTTTTCGACTTCGTCCTTAATTTTTGCACACCAGTGTAGTATGCGTTCATGAAGATCAAACATTTTTCATGAAGTGTGTGTACCAGTGGTTCTGCCATTTTCAAGAAGGCTGGGAAAGTGTTTTGACAAAATCCGTAGCGGAAGACCAACGATCTCCGTCAGTGACGAAAACATTGAGAAAGTGACGAAATGTATCACGAAAGATCGTCGATTAACTGCGTGTGTGATAGTTGATGAAATGCAGATTAACCGTGAATCTGTGCAACAAATCATTACCAAATATTTAGGGATGAAAAGAAACGTGGGGATACGTAGTGTTCGACCCCAATACGCAGGACAAAGTTCATGGTTTCTTGTCCATGACAATGTTCATTCTCCCACTGCCAATATCGCCAAACAGTTCCTGGCAAAAAAGGGAGAGGGTGCAAATTGAACATACACCATACTCGCCAGGTCTCTATTGTAACGTTGTGAGAAGGTAGCGTACGAAAATAAGAGCACAGCAAGGTTGTGGGAGTAAAAATACTTTTAATTTTTTCCTACAGGGTAATTAGATTAAATTAGATTTTAACTTTAATTGTCTCTGTGCCTAGCCAGTATGGTAGCCCCTTTTTTGAAGTCGCTAGCTCCACAGCTTGTTTCGGTACAGTCCGCAAAGCGTTTTTCTTATTCGCGTACAGGATTCCTGGTCAGCATCACGGTCCAAAACTCCGCGATCCCTCTTTGCTCCGCTTTCCAAAACGACCAGCTCCCGTCTTTTTCGAGCTCTTTCTTTCGTTCCTCTCGCTTTCGGTTTTCCAGACCTTTTAAAACATCAGGGCAATCCATTTCTCCCCTCACGTTTTGTCTTTGGTGGGCCCCCAAATGAGTCGATTCTGATCCTCAACTCATTGAGCTCATTGAGCATAATCCGCCAATTGTCCTGTCCCCTTTCTTCACAAACCCGGCAGGTGTCCACACATGATCCGAATACCAAGCTCTTTCGGCCCACTGTCGCTATTTTACTGTCTTTGATGACAATTCGCCATTGTATATGCAAGACGAAAGTCACCTGCCCTCGGAAGCGATCTCGTCCACAGTAGTATAGCCAGACTATTGTTTGTCCAGTCTCACTGGCACCAAAGTCAGACACTAAATAAACGATAATAAACCCCATCTGCACATGCACCAAAACTCAGTCTAGTATTGTCTTGAAAGAGTGAAAACTTTCGTTTTCGAGAAAGGGGACGTTACACTATCCTCTCTAGACTTCTTTCTATTCCCATGTCTCAAACGCGTTTTGAAAGTAATGGGATGTGATAGTATTCCTGACATCCAACGAAACGTGACGAGGCTTTTTTGAACTCCATCCCAAAAGAAGACATGTTGCAAAAAAAGTCTCAGGACATGTATAGCAGATCTGGGTTGCATAGTTATGGGGAGGTGACTATTCGAAGAACAGTAAGGTAACTTTCGTTAATATTTCTTTTGCGTTAATTTTTACATTACTATTTTATCGAACTTTACTGTCAGAGGTTGTATAAAAAATAGAAATACAATAAGAAATAAAACATAAATTAAGCTTACTTTTTTAAATTTTGTTTAAACAGGATATCACTGCATATTTGAAAATACGAAAACTTTTCATTCGATTCAGCATTATTTGAGTGAAATTCTACTTTTTTCCTTCAAAACATACGTTTCCAAGTGTTTCTTTAAAAATATATGATTTATGTGAATACTAGGGGTGTATATAAAGCAGTTTTCGTAATATTTTCCTATATGCAGCTCGAAAGCAGATAAAACGTACATAAAAACAACTATAAATGAAAATTCAAAGAATTTTCTGGGATTTGTGAAGCATGCGTTTCAATAAAAATACGAGACTTTTAAAAAATGTAATGAATTTAAATTTAATGCGTTAAGAAACACACACACACACAAGTAACAAAAAATATTATAAAATATATTCAAACATTTTTTTGTATAAGAAAAGAGAAATGCACAACAGAACATTGTAAAATATTTTGAAAAATTATATTTTAATTTAATTTTAATTTTCTACATCAAAAAATTAATTTTTTAAAGAAGAACATGGCTATTTATCTAATTAGCTATTTTTGCTTTCAGTGTTTGAAATTTTGATGTGTGCCCAGAACATTTCAATGTATTTTTTATTCTTTTAATCCAACAGTGTGAAAATAATGTAACTGCAAGAAAATATAAAAAGCAAAATAAATAAAAATATATAAGGAAGAAATATGTTTCACTTATAAGACACACATTGAATTGAAATAATTCATGAATAATTATAAATTTTATAAATTAAATGCATAAAAAATATCAAACTCATCTGCGAATGCACATAAAATAAATAATCAGGGGAGTTAATTTTGTTTGGATGGAGTGCTAATATAAACAATTTCAAACAGGTATAATCCTTTTAAATTTAAATTAAATAATTCGAATCTTTACACATCTATATATAAAGGAGAAAAGCGACTCACTCACTGACTGACTAACGATATCTCCGGAACTATTAAACCTACAGACTTGAAATTGGTAGGTAGGTAGGTTCCCTTCATGGAGTAGACGTCAACTAAGAACGGATTTTGCAAAGTTCGAACCCCAAGGGGGCGTTATATATAATTATTTCCTTTACTAAACTATTAAATGTACAGTCGTGGAGAACTTGGTACAGATATCTTTCATAAAGTAGAGATTCCCTAATAATGATTTACGAAAATCGACCTCAAAGGGCGTTGAGGCGCTTAAGGGGGCGTTATATATAATTATTTTTCCATTTTTAACCTATTATACGTACAGTCTTGAAATTTAGTAAGCGGATTCCTTTCGTAGAGTACAGATCCCCTACTGAATGGGTTTTGTGAAAATCTACTCCCAAGTGGCGTTGTAGAGAAATTAAGTGGCGTTATAGGCAATTAACTCCCTTTTTAAACTATCAAACGTAAAATCTTAAAATTGAGTCAGCAGATTCCATTCACTGAGTAGAGATCTGTCATAAAAATAGGTTTTGTGAAAATCGTTCCTAAGTGGCGTTGCAGGGGCTTAAGGGGCGTTACAGATAATTATTTCCATTTTTAAACTATTAGACGTACAGTTTTTGAAATTTGATAAGCGGATTCCTTTTATAGAGTACAGATCCCCTACATAATAGGTTTTTGTGAAAATCAACCCCAAGAGGCGTTGTAGAGAATTGAAATAAGCGTTATAGGCAATTAACCCTTTTAAACTATTAGACGTGAAGTCTTGAAATTGGAGTAAGCAGATTCCATTCACTGAGTAGATATATGCCGTAAGATCGGTTTTAGTGAAAATCGTTTCTTAAGTGGCGTTGTGGGGGCTTAAGGGCGTTATAGATAATTATTTGCATTTTTGATCTATTAGACGTACAGTCTTGAAATTTGATAAGCGGATTCCTTTCATAGAGTACAGATCTGCAAAGGAGTTTTGTCAAAATTTTCTCCCAAGTGGCGTTGTAGAGAATTAAGTGGCGTTATAGGCATTAACTCTTTTTAAACTACTAGACGTAAAATCTCGAAATTCAGTAAGCAGATTCCATTCACTAAGTAGAGATCTGCCATAAAAATGGGTTTTGTGAAAATCATTTCCTAAGTGGCGTTGCGGGGGGCTTAAGGGGTGTTATCGATAATTATTTGCATTTTGAACTATTAGACGTACAGTCTTGAAATTTGATATAAGTGGATTATTTTCATAGAGTACATATCCGCTACAAAAATAGTTTTGGGGAAATTGATCCCCTAGGGTCACTGAGGGTGATTATGGGGCGTAATTGATAAATATTTCCGCTTTTCAACTAATAAAACCACCTGCTTGAAAATTAGAAGGCATGTTCCTTTCATGGAATAAAGTTCCTTTTACAACGATTTTTGCGAAAACGGACCCCCAAAGGAGTGGGGTTGCGAGGGATTAAGGCTTGTTGTAGAAAATTCTGTTTTTGAATTTAACTCATTTACTTGAAATTTTTCGAGCACTTTTTCTTTAGTTGAATAGAGTTCCACTAAGAATGGATTTTACGGAAATCAACTCCAGGGGAAGCGGGGAGAGTTATTGGGGAGTATTGATAGACAAAATTCCCGTTTTGAACTGCTAAGACTATAATAATAAAATTTGATTTGCATGCTTCTTTTTGTTGAATTGAATCTGCTAAGAATGCTGTCAACGAGGTATTTATGATAAAAAATTCCGTTTTGGCTCTGTTAGATTAGCATACATGTTTATTTTATGGAGTAGAGATTCACTGAAAGTTGCTTTGGTGGAAATCCACTTTATTTTTAGGTTAAGTGAGCAAAAAAATCTTTCTATTCTATTTTAGATATAAATATAAATTAGATGTTATAATTTATGTTCTTTATATCAAGGGGCGAGAGTGTAACAGCTATAAATATATTTTCCAATATACAATCGAATTCTTATTGCTAGATATCAATGAATTGATATATATGTAAACAGTAAACATATATACAACTTCGTGAAATACCCAGTTTAGCGGGTGGGTAACGGCTAGTTATTTATAAAAGAATGAGGCTTCAGGAAAGTATAAAATTTTTAAGATATAATAATAATTTTAAAAATCATAAACATATGAAAATTCTATAATAAGTATTATGTATTTTTTGTGTTGCGCCCACTATTTCCTAAAATAGTAGCCCCTCTAGTGTATAAAACTTTACAGAATTATAAAATGTACCATACTCTTTAAATCCTAATTAATTTTAGAATAATATATCTTTTGTACTTCAAAATAATTTTAAAATATTGAAATCGTTTTTAAAAAATTAAAAATGTGAACTTTATTTTTTTAAAAAATATAATTTATTATTCTATTTACATAAAAATATTACTGTGTAATAAGGATACATTTAACTCTCTTTATAAATCGACTTATTGCTGTAATTAAAGCTACTATTTTAGAAAATAGCATGCGCAACGTAAAGCTTAATTAATATTTCTTATAGAAAGGTTTCTTATTTTTATATGCTTATAATTTTTAAAATTATTATTATATTTTAAACACAATACACTTTTCTGAAGCCTCATTCCTTTGTAAATAAAGTATAAAAGATTTAAATTATTTAATTGTAATTTATAAAAGTTACATATATTTGAATATCGCTTATATTTTCAGCCCTCTAGAGAAAGTTAACACCCCTGAGATTACACTTACTAAACAAATTATAGTATACTCCTTCTCAGGCACTAATATGGCAACAATAGCTGAACATTGAAAATACTAAATTGCCGTCTATATCAAAAATCATTCTATGGAGTTTTTCAGTAGCGATTTAAAATGATTTTTCTGTTTCTGTAAGAATTTTACATGTGTAATTACTGGAAAAGAAACAAAATATAATTTGCAAAAAATGCATATTGATAGAAAAAATACTTCTGAAATAAAAAAAAAAAACCAGAAATGCTTAAATTTGAAGCAAGAAATATGACAACGAAAGAATAAAATTCTAAAAGTCGGCTTTTTACTGAACTATCTAAAATATTTATTTTCTGAAACTTAAGCACTGAAAAGAAATTTTATTGGGAAGTTAGAAGACGTAAAGTGAAGAAAATATGATGATCATAGGATATCGATAGATAAGTGTATAGTAACACAGTTTATATTTTCCTTCCCATGTTGAAGATAACTTAATCGAGTGCTTAACCATATCGGTAAAAGTATCGATACATTTCTATGGTGACAGAAGTGTGTCGCTTCTTTACTTTATTTCTCGAACTTTATCTGTACTATATAATAGCTCTAGAATTGAAAAAATTAAATTTTTTTTAAAATTGAAACATTATTTTATATGAAAAATTTAATAGTTAGTATACTATTATATATTATTGATTAACCCAGAACAGTCGTGCGCTCGAGAGAACAATTAGTGGTTTCGCGGGATGACGAAGTCACCCCAATCCTTTTTTCATATTTAATTTTATTGCGCGAGATAAAATCGTAATCCCAATGAAAAATTTAATTAAGAGAAGTATACTTACCTAATTTTGAAGACATTTTGTATTTTATTTCATAATTTTAGAGAACATCCAATCAAATTGAACTAAAATGTTTGAAATGTGTGTGTTTGTAATAAAGGACACGAACAACATACACTTTCGCTAATATTTCAGGAATGATACTTGCTTTGTAAATTGTCCTTTTTTTCAAGTTATTGTAGTTTTATAGTCCTTAGAGAATCGACAAATAACGCGTGGAACTTTTTTCCTGTTTGTGCCCTTTTGACAGGGCTTAATGTGTCTGTGGTTCACTTGTAGCTTTATATTCTTTTCGATGGAGTTTTCAAGGAAGCATTTGAAAATCTTCCTTTCGACTCAAACATATATTTTATTTTTATCTCTTTCTTCAAATACTTTACTGTCACGCTTAACATCCATTACTTCATCAGATTCTTCCCTTGCTTGATCATTTTTTTTTAGAAATTTCAACTTCATCTGATAGAGATCGCAGAGGCCCATTTAATTTTCATATTCTGTTCATTTACATTTATAAACCATATTAAGTGTTACAACAAAGCAATCAAACAAAAGTCTTTCACAGGGGAAAAATGTAGCCTGTTCATAGACAAGTAATATAAAAAAAATGTTTTTAATCAATTCCTACTTGTTGCACGCGTATACTTTCAGAGAGTCCAACACCAGCAAGGGCTTGCCTGCTAACTCTTGCTATTCCTGCTTAGATCAACAAAGAAACATTTTATTTTAACTACTTTTTATTAAACATTTACAATTAATAAAAATATGTATATGTATATGACAGAATCACAGCATTAAGTAGTAAATCATTTTTATTTATTATCATTAAAGTATCGTATGGTCATCCAAAACTATCGTGTTTATAAAATTTCAGTTTAACTGAATGCTTTAAAACGTGGGGAAAAATATTTGCAAGTTTTGACAAAAGTCGCCAAAAGGGTCGCTAAGTCACCAAAAAATGATGACAATGTGGCTTTATTTGCAATTCTTTGAATAATTGGTTTTAATCCATTAAATTTTATTAATAATACATAAATTAGTGTACTGTCATCCAAAATAATCATGTACATAAAATTTCAGCTCAATCGAGCTCTTTAAAATGTATTTTATTAACGATTGAAAATTCTGCCAAGATAAATAAATAAATATGTAGAGAATGTGAGCTAAAATAGTAGGAATTGAAAAAATATAATGGAACAAATGTGGTCCCGTGGGGAACTCAAAAATTGTAAAAATAAAACGTTTACCATTATGAAAAGAGAGGGAGATATGTGACTAATACATTTTAGTTCCTATTAACACTATCAGATAGGAAGATACTGACAAGGCCGCTAGTAACAATTAAACAGTTTTCCCAGAATTCCTTGTAGAACAAGTAGAAAATGCGACTCACCTGTGAATCATCCGTCTGCTTGTGACATTTAAGGATGATGCATGTGTGAGAATGAATGAATGAATGTGAGATTTTATGGCGCAAAAGTCAAATCTGGCTATACTGCGCCAAATATTTGTGAAAATCTGTGATCTAGACGGGAAAAGAAAGAAAAGATAAATTGAATGACAAGAAGGAGGGTCGAAAATAGAGGAAGGATCACTAGGGTACCCCAGGTTCGTATGACCCGTGTTTACCAAAGATAGTAAACCCCTTGGGAAAAGGAAAAGATCACTAGGGTACCTCGGGATTGTGACACCCGTACTCACCTAAAGAAAGTGAGTCCCTGAGGGGGATGCATGTGTGAGACACCCGTCTCTAAAATGTTTTCCGTTAACCATTACGTCGTCTTAAAAAGGTTAATAGTTCAAAAAAACAGATTTTTTTTTGCAATGTATACTTAACCCGCTTTGAGTGGAGTGCCGTTAAACGAGTTTTTAACGGATATATTCTCAACAAAACAAATAATCCTGCTAAATTGCAAGTCTGTATGTGTTAAAGTTCTAGAAATTTCGTGATCAGTTAGTCGCTTTTCTCCTATATGTATGCATAAATAAATAAATTACAGCAAACTACCTAATAGACTTTAGTTGTATAACGGATACTATTCGTTCTTCTACTAATATTCTTGGGGAAACTATTCTTTAACTGTGTTTTTAGCTTAAAACTCCGAAAAGAAGACTTGATTTTATGCAAATGTATCTACAATTTAAACCTTGACGTTGAGTAAGTGAATTGAACTGTTAATCATTCATTATTATGCGTGAAATCCAAGTGATGCGCGACTGGCTGGTCACGTGTCCTGAGATTAATAGTCATCGTAGAAACCACCACGAATTGTGGAAGTAAATAACCTTAGAGCTGGCCGAGCTATCAGGATTCGAGAAGGATCATCACAAGGAGCTCTAACTGAAGAAGTAATTTTCAAAAATCTTGCATATCCAATTAAGCATTGGGATTTCGAATTGCTTCCACAATTAAGCTATAAAATTGTATATTTCCATAAAGTGTTTAAGGTAGAATAAAAGTAGCCATTTTTAAGATCATGGCTGCTTCTTAACCAAAACTCTCTTACACCAGCGACCTTTGGGCCGCGACATAGTAACTAACACAAATACACGATGAAAATAAAGCTAAACTCGAAAACACTTTTTTAAAAAGTTTTTATTAACCATATCACGATGTTTATTAACTTGATTGAAAGCAAGTATAAATTGCACGCCCTAAAACCATACATTTTTTTTAAATACTCAATTCGGAAAAAATGCTCGACCATTTAAATTGCATCGATAAGATAAAGATCTCAGCTGCGAAATTTAAAATGGAATTAGATCATAAATCTGACAATCTAATAAAAGCAGCGCGGGCACACAAACTCCCCGAACGCCCTCGATTCACAATCGGACTATTCATTTTGTTAAGCAAATCATCGCTATTTGGAAACAGATCCACTTAACGTTATGAAGTGAGATAATGAGTTAACCGAATAGGGTTGATTGTGTTGGTCTGCGAGGGAACACAGGAAGGTAATGCAAAATTCACGAACACCGCCTGTTTGTAATCGCGCGGGCATCTATCAATCCAAATCACAGACAATAATGGGAACGAAGTTTGCGTTCATCGTTGTGATAGCACGAACCGAGATTCCGAGTTAATCTTGTTCGTTGCAATTTAGATTATCATACATGAAGAATTCCGTTTCGTTTCGATTTATGATATGGTTCTTCGCTTAGTTCTGGATCCAGAGTAATTTGTGAATGAATCACCTTCGAATTAAAATATTTTAGCCACACTGAGAATGTGTAATGTGTTTAGGATCGTAAAAGTGGAAATGGAAGTGGTTATTGTGAACTTACATGAAATGGTATGGGCTCTGAATTATGTATGGATACGAAGAAAATGGAGTTTTTGCCGTTCAGGTACACAAGAGAAATTTTCGGATTGTCTCAATGGTTCATCGTGAGAAATATTGCTTGAATCAGTTTATTATCTTCTCTTACCATAGCTGGATTGAAATTCCTATACCATCATTTAAGAACTAAAAGAACACATAAAATATATAAAAGCAATATAGTAGCAATATTTCTTTTAATATAGTAGTAATACGCTCCTTGTTGACTATTATGGCTAAAAATACTCGCTATCTCTTGAACAATTTTTTTTATGTATTTAAAAAATATATATTTTATCATTTCATATAATATTTCTGTTCAAAAAAATGATACGAGATGGAATTTTGTTTATATCACACACACATTCACGCAGTTTTAAAAATTTTAATCTTCTTAAGACATTTTGAAAATTTTTAAAAATTTTACTCCTTTTGTAATTATTTAACTCTTTGGCCTGATTTTTTTTTGTAATATTTTAACGATACTTTAAAGAACCTTAGGGATTGGTTTTATACGAACTTAATTAGTTTTGGAGCAAAATAAATAAATAAAATGTTGATATGCATGCTAAAATTTAACGAACAAACCAATATCTTCTAAATTTTAATTTTTTTAAAACAATGTATGCAGTTTATATATGCATATATATATATATATATATATATATATATATATATATATATATATATATATATATATACCCTGCTGGACAATTGCTAAGGACGGATAACACTATCATCCATAGCAACCACAAAATGAAAGGAAGCAAAATGTGGAAAATTAGAATAAGTGCGGGATATTAGTAAGAAGAAGTATGAGTATATGCAAATTTTTTTTCCACGTCTGTTCATCACGTGATAGCGTTCATAAGAGCTTTAAGGTTTTTTGACGTGTGGACAGTTGTTGTTTCAAGTCAAAGTTTTACAGGAAAGATTTAATAGACGAACTTAAAATTTTTGGCATGTCTTCCCGACATCACACATAGATGATTGTATGCGTGGCCGAATTATTGGAAAGATCGAAGAAGGGCGAAAATAACAGATGTTGCCAGGGAGTTCGACATCGCTCACAGCGTTGTTTCACGGCTGTGGAAGTCATTTAAAACTACTGGAATGTGTAGTAGACGGCACGGGGGAGGTCGTGTTAGAGAGTACGATGCCTGCAGAAGACAGATATATCGTCCTATCAGCAAATAGGAACAGGCGCACCACAGCTCAGCAGGTGGCAAATCAGTTTCTTGCTGCCTCAGGAAAGCAGATCTCCCGAAAAACTGTTGCCAGACGTTTGAGGGGAGGAGGGACTATACGCACGCAGACCTGTTGTGTGTGTCCCTTTGACCAGACAGCACCGGTACTGCCGTTTACGCAATGGTGTCGTGAGCATCTACAATTGGACTGAACAAGGACTGGGCATGCGTACTATTCTCAGATGAGGCGGGTTCAGTCTGTCATTGGATTGTGGGCACGCCAACTGATCTGGCTCGAGTGGTACTGCTTATCGTCCAGAAAAATATCCAGGGGAAAAGGACCGATATCCGACATGAAGTATCATGGTGTGGGCCGGCATCATGATCAATGGCCGCGCCTACATGTGGTTGCAATGGGACTATGACAGGCCAACGATACATTGATGAAGTTCTACTTCCTCATGTTTTGTCTTTTCCGTGGTGCTGTCTGTGATAAATTTGTTTTCTATGGACGACAACGCAACATGTCATCGAACACTCGCGCTGTTCAGGATTGTCTAGACAGCGAAGGGTATTCAACGTCTCGTATGGCCAGCGCGTTCTCCCAGATCTAAACCCCATTGAAAATGTGTGGGATGCTTTGGGGAGGCAAGTTGCTGGTCAGAAACTATCCTCCGACAAACAAGAACACCCTCATCTGTGCACTCACTTAGGAATGGGATAAATTGCCTCAACAGCTGCTGGATAATGTTGTGCAAAGTATGAATTTTTGACGTGTGGAATATTGCATCACGCTCCACGGTGGACATATCGTACCGATACCTTTCTTTAAGGTGACTGCTGACTTTTAGATGCATTGTTCCATTTCTCCGTACGCAGATCAAATGAACATTTTTTTCTTTCAGATGTTTCACAGCTTTTGTACTCAGAACAATAAATATTCTTTATTCTAATGTCTGAACAGTGTGGCAACACTTTATTTTATCCTACTAGACTCATGTCTCGCTTAATGTTGTTATGCTACATAGCAATTTGAGACCGTCATAGCAATTGTCAGCAGTGTGTACCGCCATATATATATATATATATATATATATATATATATATATATATATATATATACAACAAAACAGATCTCTAATTTTGTTTACATGTATTATATCTAAAACACAGGGAAAAAATTGAAATGATTGGTGAATAATTAGTTGCATGTTTTAAATGCACTAATGTATCGAAAAAACATAAACTGAGGAAAAATACATTTAAAGTTTATTATTATAATAAGCCAAAATAAACTTAAAATTTGCGTTGCAGGTATATTCTGCTGATATAATGAATTAATTTTGACGGTACTTGAGACTTTTCAATTTTAGATTTGCCGTTGTAATAAAATCCAACAACTATCAGCTGAATTCCTTTGGGAACTTTTCTGTACTCTGACGAAGCCATTTTGCACGGTCATTCCCGTCAGCTGAGTAGCAGAAAATTTATCCGCTTTTATAATGTCCACGCTAAATATACCCATGCCTCATTGAGAAATAACACAAATTTCCATTTTTAACCAGGTGTTTTTCAAAAAATTGTCTGTAATTTGCTTTTCTCTCAGCATCTATCTGTTTTTAGAACAAAAGCTGGCGAACTACAGGTTTAAACATCTTTTTTTTTAAATTTGATTCTTTATGAATGATTTTACTTACGCCAGCAGTTCCTTACTTCGACGTAATGAATCTTTGAGTCAGCGGATTTCGTTTTTAGATCGTAGACTTTACTTTCTGGAGAGTTTGCCTATTCGTCTTAGAGTCCTTACGGCTGTTTCAAGCTAATGTTAAAGTATAGGACCGAAAAAATTCGAATATTTTCAGATATAAAAGTACTCAATTATTAATATTCTAATCTGGCTTCACTATCCTGTGAGAAATCACTTATTTTATCATACTACTCATTTTATTCTAATTGACAGATTTCTTTTTTATAAAATGTGCTTCGCATTTTTCTCTCCTCCTACACTGTAAGGCTAAATGGGATATCCATTTACACGTTAAAGGGAGCACAGTACGATTCAATTGACACCCATACCAACTTTTGTTATACATAATTTGAAGCGTACTTGTTAATCAAATTTCATGAGTGTCTGTAAATTTTTATGGGAGGAGTAGCATTTTTTAAAAATCCCTTTAATACATTTTAAGTTTTTCCCTTAAAAATAAAATGGCTAGCTTTATATCAAACTTTGAACACAAAATACGTTTTACATAGAATACATACAGGAGACAAACCAAAAGATTTTGAAAATCCTTAAATTAAAAATTTTGCGTGAATCGTAACATGTACCCTTAAAAGGACACATACTAATCATTTATGAAATATTTTGAAATTTCAAGAACGCTATATTATAAAAAAAATGCATGAGTACAATGCCACAAATTTATAAAATTTGAAGTACTTTTCCTGTTTGAAAATGGGCTCACGTTAAGTTCACGCGCTTGTGTCACAGCCTTAGAATCTTAGGATCGGGCTCGTGGTCATGTATTCATTTTTACTTTCAGATAAACGTTTTTTTCACTCAAATTTAACATATTATAAATACCTTTTTTTTTTTTAAATACTAGGATAGAGATATTTACACTTCTTCATAATTTGTTGAAATGAATATTTCCCCTTGGAGAAGTAATAAGCGGCGTAACCTTCGAGGCAAAGGATTACCAATTTTAGACCATTTCCAATATAAATCTTTTTTATTCTACATTCAATCAAAAGAAAACCTTAATAGACAAATTATTTGCTAGTTGACAAAGAATTGTCTCTAAATGCCAGCGAAATGTATTAAAATATCGTTTCCATAAAGGGCGAACGCTCTTCTGTGTTTATAATTGAAAACATATTCTGCTGGCGTTTGCAAGTTCTACATTAGTATAACGAAACTTCATTTTTTCTTTTTGATATTAAACTTCTAAAAAAATCTGTCTGATATTTAGAATGATATCCGTGATATTTTCCACTTTATTTTTTTGGTCACTTACATTCTTCTTTTTCTTCCTATTGAATTATTTTATAGTTATTTTTTACTAAGGTATAGCATCCTTTGCCACATCACTGGTTATCAGACTCGATTGTCTTCTTATTTCATTTGCAACATTTCGAAAACCATAAGCTGTCGTATTATTGACATTTTTATGTCGTCATAAATTAATTACTGGAGTCATAATTTTAAAATCATCGTTGGTAGGTGGAAATAAATAGATTTTGCTCACAAAAATTTGTTCTTATATCTGTCACGCACACACTTTCTCGCAACTCGGTTTTACGCAATGAGATACGTTCCTCTCGAAAATTGTAAAAAAAAAAGGGTAGATAAAGGTAAATTATGTAGAGATGACTAAATTACATTCCCAAAAAGGAAAAAATGAAGTCCATAGCTACATAATTAGAAAATAAAATCCAATTCACTTTATATTACAAAGAATTAAATTTCGTATACAAAGGGGACAATTTAGTCTATCATGCATACAACATATAAAATTTCAAATTAAAAAAGAAATGTATGAAAACAAAATTGCAGTCAATTCCTACTTAGATCTATCAAGAAAAATTTTATTTTAGCTACTTTTTTATTAAATAGTTACAACTAATTTTCAATATGTATATACCACACTGACAGCAATCACAACGATAAGTGAAGTAATTAATTCTTATTGATTATCATTAAAGTATCGTATTGTCATCTAAAACAATCGTGTATTTTGAATTTAAGTTCAATGCAATATGCGCTTAAACGCAGTGAAGAAAATAAACCTTTTCAAGTTTACTCAAGTCGCCAAAGGGTCGCTAAGTTGCCAAATATGATGCCAATAGAGCTGCTATTTATGAAATTCTTTGAATAGTTAGTTTCAATCAAGTAATTTTATACTTTCAATTACTAATTGCTGCATTGTCATCCAAAATAATCAATGTATAAAAAATTTCAGCTCCACTGAGCGCTTTAAAATGCATTTTATTAACGATTGAAAATTCAACCAAGATAAATAAATATACAAGAATGTGAGCTAATAGTAGGAATTGAATAAGGATTAAAACTGCCAACTTCACAGCTATTTAATAACAAGCGTTGCACACGTTTATTGCGAATCCAAACGCTTTCTTCGAAGATGTATTGACAAATCCGCTTGCAACTGTCAGCTTTGAATCAAATAATGGCAGGAATTTCGTTCGTGGTAAACAAATACGTGTAAAATGATATATTGAAGTGAACCTCATTACTTCAAAATCGTGTAAAAAGGGATAAGGCATTTATATATCATTGGCCATATAGGTCAAACGATGATATTTTTATTTTTTTTTAAAAAAGTACAATGAATATTATTAAAGTCAATCAAAAAGAATATTTTTCTAAAGAAAATTTAATTTATATTTATGTTAATTTTATCATCAATTCATAACAAATAATGCAATACGTATATGTAAGCCTGCAAAATACATTTTATACATAGTAATAATTCAAACAAATCAAAACCCTTATAAAAATTAAATAGTTAAAAAATGCAATTCTCTCTTAATAACTTTGCTAATCGTTTTTCGTATGAAACCTGTCTTATAACTCTATTTACAGTTACTTAGATAACTATGATACAGTTGAATTCACGCATTTTTTAGAAATGCTGGAAATATTGTTTCTTCAAGTCAAAATATATACATTAATAGTTTTTAAATAATTTATTAAATAAATTTGATTTAATTCCATAGAACTTGCCTTTTTAGTGGATGTTGAATACATGTGAAATTACAGTTATAAAAATAATGGCGAATCATAATACTATTGGAGCATAAGGAAAAAAGTTTTGTCGTTTTAAAAATACGAGCCCACGTTGTGTTCTCTGCCGATCCTTACTAAGAATTAGGATCCGACTGAAACCAGTTTAAACAATTGGATTATTATATGAGCGACTTCGAGTCATCCCCAAAGCCATCCTGCCTAACTAAGGGTGTGGAGGAAAACAGGGAGACTCAGAAACTTCCATACAGTCAACTATTATATTATTCAAGCACACCAATCAACCACAAAGTTAACCACAAGAGGGTGCCCTTTAGGAGTGTGATATAAAAGAGAAGCAACAAACCACAATTTAATATGCATGCAAGTAAACAGTTAAAATTTAACCTAATTAAGTTTACATTATAAATTTTCCCTAATTACCACTAATTTATATTGTAGCAAACTTCGTTCTTAACTCACGCGTTAAATCAATTAAATCCTACCTTCGTAAAGCTGCAACAGGTTAGCCGCCCCTTCACTTTTACAAATTACCAAAACTCTGATTTTATATACCTAACGCTAATCTTTACATCAGGGTTTCTTCTTGAGAGGCATGAGCGCATTGCATTAAACACAATGCTGGCCCAAAGATTCCCCAAGAGGATTATTAAGAAAGGTCCGTAAAGATCACCGTCACAATCATACTGTGGATTATTCATACCCATTTTTCGCAATTTAACCCAGATTTAAGCTTGTAAAGCTGTCAACATGAGTGAAGAAAAAATACACTGAAGACATAGCATGTTGTTTCAGCTCCAAAATGGGAACAACGCAATGGAAAACCAATAAACCTGTGTAGGGCCGAGGGTAGCATAGTGGTTAGAACATCGGACTCCGTGACCGGAAGGCCTGGGTTCGATGTCCGATGCCATCAAAATACCCTCCGAGTACACACGGGAGTACGTTCTCGTTAAATCAGTGGGTCCGAAAGTCTTGTGGACTGAATTACGAGTGCAGAGGACTAGAGAATATTTCCCTCCATTTCAGTTCCATCGTCTAACTTGTGGAGGTGAAGATAGGTGTGGTGTAGCCGTCTCATCGTCCCTTCGGGGCATTTCTCCCGGCTAATTCATATCTGTCACCTGTATGGTGACTACGAGGTCAAAGCCAACGACAGGCGTACTTCTAGCCCCTTGCCACGAGGAATTTCGTGGGCCTCGATCTGACTACGTCAGACAGGTGGCATTAGCCACAGCAACACAAGAGAAACACGTGTGGCATGTTTGAAGAGGAAGCATTAAGAGCTCGAGCATGCTAAAGATATTTTCTGAAAGTTCACTTGGGTGAGGTTTCTTTTAGAAGATGATTCCAAATCAGAAGGCGATCAGATGCCAGTTGAGGAAGTGCTACGCACTAAAAACTGGCCTTACAGTTGTAACTAAAGGGACAATATATTTTAGATTAAATTTTAAATAAAAGTGAAAAAACTCTTTGTCAACATCTAAAAATACGACAGAACTTTCCACCCATCTAACACTAATCAATGCATATAATAATAAGAAATAAAATGTATCACTTTTATACTATGAATGTTAAATCTGCTTTTTATCATACTTATACATTAAAAGACAATCATATATATATATAATTTCTTGTTTATAAATTTTATGAAAGATGCATTTTAATTTTTTTATAATGTTTTATGCATGACTCAGCACAATAATGAAGACAAAGCTAATTTCACTTACGAATTGTTATAATCAAGTCACATAAATTTCGAAGAAAAAAGAGAATTTATATAGATTACTTAAACATTAACTAAATAGAAAATAATTATAAAGTGTATTAATATTTTGGCAAAAATGATAACCCAAATGAATGTGCAGCGATATGTGTTAAAAATGCAATGATTTTTAAGCAATTGTATTCAATAAATACAAATGTGAATACCTACAGTAAGAAAGTAGATATTACTGAATGTATACATATTATATATTGAATGTATCCTTTTATCGTCTAGACATGTGTTTGAGTAAGAAAATGATTCCAGATATCTCGCCGAGTAATTCATCGAATGTTTTTATATGAGGTAGATCGCTAGAGTTTTGTATGCTTATAAGGATAGAATTCTAATATAATCAGATGTTTTCAAGATGTACTAACGGCGATATATTATTGTATTGTTACACAAAAATATATTTTGTCGATGCGCATTCTAGTTTTCTAAAGAAGATTTGAAACCAATTCTATAAACCAGTGCTCGGATCATTTAAAAATATTTTTCAAATCTGAACTTTAATGTGCCTTTTGATCTATACACATATATAGTTATAGTTAATATTTTTATGTGGGATATGGAGCGACGAAGCCTATTATCCTCTATTGATAGATTGGTTACTGTTATTAGAAATAATGCTTTAAAAATGTCTGTGGAAAACTTGTCAAGAAAACTTTGAATAAGAGACTGTAAAGACTTTATAAGTAGAGTGTTGCAGTTTCTGTGTTTAGTTTTTTGGGGTTCTCATTCATATTTCCTTTACAAACTTCTGGGATTTTTTAATGGCATTGTTTGGTACAAACATCTCTCCATGGATGGGGGGGGGAGGAAATTTTCTAGATACAAACAGACATTTTTGTTTAATTTAAATATGTAAAGAGGATAGAAGAAGAGATTACTTGAGAATACTCTGAAGAGTCAGTTGATGTTAGTAAAATGATGAAAGGTCCTGAAGTTATTAAATCTCCAAGCGACATTGACTTAGACTTGAAATCAACTTGAAAATAATTAATCTTTTGTAAAGCTTAGCCGTGAGGAGACTTGTCATTTATTAATAAATAATATTAAATATTTTCTTCTGATTTGGTTCGGTACAGTGGTTTACACGTATCAGTATTTTTGATATTTTGATCACTAATAAAACATGCGTTAAAACTTTTACTACATATGTATTGGCTATCACGTTGTGACGGATCTATACGCGACCTTTGAACTAATCCTATTGGGAGATCATTGGAAATTAATAAGCGTTATTCACAACCAACCCTTCGTAAGAACAGAATCGTGATGTGTTAATTAAATCACTATAGGCCAGGTTTTCAAGCTTTAGTAGGAGAAGCAGCGAAGATATACTCTAGACAGGAGAGATTGCTATTAAAAGTATAATATTTGAGTTAGAGAGATTTGATTATTAAAAAAAGGAAACCTTAAAAAAAGTGAAGCTTGTTCACTAAGATTGAATTAAGATTAGATTAAATTAGGTAAAAAGTTAGACCCTGTATTAAGAGAAGTATCCAGTTTGTTAGTCGACTAATCGCTTACGCGTTTCTGTCGTTGTTCCACTTTCACGAATTTTTGAGACATTATCTTAAGTTTATTAGTTGAAATTATGCCTGATATCGGTGTTGAAATAAATAGGTTAGATTTGAATCATGTCGAATGTTCCTTACCTTCTCCCAACGCATCTAGGTTCTCGCGAGAGAGGCTCGGGCCTCTAACAAGATAAATTTCTGTTGATTTTAATCTCGTACTCTTATATACTCTACAGATCTTCAGTAATAATGTGGATCCCATTTAAACTGGTTTAAATAGATTAGTATACTATCAATGATTCATACACATTTTTAAGCATTTAAGTCAGTTTTCTTAAACTTGTAAAACTGTCAACTTGAGTGAAGAAAAAGGGCACTTAAGACATGATATGTTGTTTGAGTTCCAAAAAGGGAGCAACGCGAGGGAGGCAAAGCAGTAACAGCTCAAACATACCAAAGATAGCTTGTGAAATTTTGCTTGGGGGAATTTTCTTTGAAAGACGAACCCAGATCTGGAAGATGATCAGATGTCAGAGACGAAGAGCTACACAGTGTGATCAAGATAAATCCCACGTTAAACAAGATTGGGTTTCAAGATAGGAATTCATCAGACAACTGCTTCGGATTATATTAAAAAGCTTCGTTTCATGTCCAATATCTCTGTTTGAATGCAACATATATTAAGCGAAAAAGAACAAAATTTGTATATGTTCTCTTCAAATCTTGCTCTTCACAAAACCGAAACATTTTTGGACCACTTGGTGAATGGAGATGAACAGTGGATAGTGTTCAAGCCCCTGGTAGGGAAAAAGGCATATGTTTACAAAGAGTAGATACCACCATCCACATCCAAAGCTGGTGTACATCAGAAAAGGTTATGTTGTGCTGTTTTTTGTGAGACAGCAAGGGTATAAACCACAATGAGCTGGAAAAAAAAATGTGAAACGGCAGTTATTTTTCGCAACTTGATATTTGAATAAAGAAATTCAACATACACGTCCATCTTTTGCTAACAGAAAGGGTGTGATTTTTCATCACGATAAAGATATACTACATGTAGCGAGAACCACGGCGTTAAAAATTGCTGAGTTGAGTTAGGAAACTTTACCAGAACTAGCATATACTCCTGATATTGCATCATCTGACTATCATATGTTCAAGTCACTGTAGAACTTTTCGATTTAATGAATACATAAAATATAAGAAGACGCTCCAAATGGCAGCAGAGTTGTCACATCGTCTCCAGAATAGATGAGGCTTTACCAGCTGTTTATTGATAGAACGCCAGCAGACAGTTGTAACTTACAAAGGGCGCTATGTTTTTGATTAAATTTTAAATAAAAAGTGAAAATAAAGCGCCTCCAAAAAAGAGAACCTTCTTGCCTCATACTCCAACTACGTTTGATTTAGAGTTTTTGAATCTTTTTACAGCCAAAAAGTTTTCGGAAATCGCCTTTTTCACTTTTTTCTGTATCTAGACGCTTAGATTATATTAATAATTTCTTTAGTTTTAATGTGACCAGTATATCTAAGGAAGCTGCATTTATTGACAGATTTATGTAACCTGATCTTAGTAAAATAGGTCTACAACCCAAACTTTGATTTGATAATTTTTCCCAATCTTCATGTAATTTGGTCTGATGAAACCAAAAGTAAAGTCTGTTTTTCTCCATCACGTACAGATAATTTTCCAAATCAAAGCTCAGTTTTTGAATTATTCCCAATATGTATTGTTTATGTAAATGTTTATTAATATATATTAATTGTTCTCTCTACATTGATTAGCCGTGTTGATTGAAAAAGGCCACAATATATGTCTGTGTATCATATTATTAATCATATGTATTTATTTGCCTTATTTTGATAACTTCTAAATGGTATTTTCCCCAATACATGATGAGAAAAAAATATGCGGTTTCTATGCTCCTTAATAATATCTCGAGTTAATTAAAGGTGGATTTAATTAAAGTGGGAGCTTTGTGTTTTGTTTTCAGTAGCCCTTAAATTTTTAAATAGCCATTTATTTCTCTTTTTAATTTCTCGCAGTTTTTTATGCTTTATTTATAAATATACATTTAAAGAAATATATTTTATTTTGCCGAATTTTACGATTACTTTTAAATTTTAGAGGTGGAAAGAATACTTCCCGAGGAACCATTCACTGTCAAAAAAATAATAAGTAAATAAAATTAATGTTGATTATTTGCTATGAAAAAATGAGAAGCATGTTGCAATGCACAAGGAGACATCCCATTCTGCACACTTGTAGCGGGTCCTTTTTTCTTGTGTCTTTCTGCTACATTTCCTACATTGTTGAAAGTTTGAAGCCATCATGAGCATATGGCTTCCTACACTGGCTAACCACACATCATCCGGGACTACACACTTCTTTGCTAGGAATCTAGAAAGACGTCCTTTCCTTTTTCTTGAGGAATATTGGTCTTCTAAATGTCATACGGAATGTTAGATGGCCTAAACTTCTGTTTCTTTTGTTCACTTACAACAGTATGGAACTATTTATGATGGTAAGGTCAATAAGGAAATAAAAGATACAATGCAGATTCTTTTCATATTTGGTGCCTTTCTTTTCTTTGGTCGAAGAGATCAACACCTTCCTTGACATTGTGATGTACAGCAACAGCTTTTGAACAAGGTACTTCTTAATTAGTATCATCTTTTTGTCCTATTTAAAGATGACATAATCGTTGGTTTATGAGCAGTAGCCCAAAAATGAAGCGAAAATTATTCTTCTAATCGTTATAACAGTAAATCTAATATATTGTTACGGATTTTGTGTAAATAGTGTAAATAATTTGTTTTGAGTGTTTAATGCATTTATATTACTCTATTATATTTATTTCATTTTAAAATTGTGCTATTCACAAGCAATGCCACCCCTTACGTTATAATGGCGATTCAATGAGAGCTTGGCGAAATCTTGGCGGTAGAGCCAAGTTGGCATCATTTTTGGCGGCCAATTTGGCGACGTTGGCGTCCATGTTGGTGAATTCGGAACCCTCTGGAATCTTCTAGAAAGTAGTAGATCTCTCCACTAGTGTCACGTTCAATGATACGAGCGATTATATTTCTAGAAGTTTCTGTCTCGCTCGCCGGTACGGCGATCGGTCTTCATTAAGCCAGTGAGTAGTGAGGATTGTTTTGACTAGTGATTAGCTCGGCTGTGCTTGTGAAAAATCTTCACGTACGTGTATTTTTTAAACACTGGTGATTGTGTTTGATTGCTGTAGAAGGTGTGAAGACCTTCGGATATTTACCTTGTAAATATTGCTGCTGAATCCTGTATTTAAAGGATTGGATTTTAGATAATAAATTCACTTCGCTCTTAACCCTCCACTCGGACAGCACGGATTTTTCCGCCCTACTAGAGAGGCTTCGAAAACGGACCACACTGAATTTTTCGTAAGGCCGGGGACACACCAAAAATGAACCAAACAGATTTTTCCCTTCAAGTAATGTGTTCA
>BMAU01002774.1:0-10722 GCA_019973935.1 Trichonephila clavipes | reverse complement strand
TATTCAATAATCACACTCTTGTTTGTTTCTAATCTAACGTTTAATTACACAGTTCTACTCACTAAGACAGATGTTTACACATATAATACAGTATTTACAATTCGATTAAGCCCTCGTGCTGAGAGTGACCTGCGCGTCTCTCTCCTGGACAACGGGTTGGTGGGTCCCTACTCGGACACCGTTCTCGTCACTTCCTCCAGCCCCGGATCATCGACCTGCGCGTCTCGAGTCCGCTGGCTCTCCTCCCTCCTTCGTCAACTCCCGGTGGCTGCCTTGACAGCGCCCTCTATTCAATGTTCATGTGGAAATTTCCCACATATATATATATATATATATATATATATATATATATATATATATATATATATATATACAACAAAACAGATCTCTAATTTTGTTTACATGTATTATATCTAAAACACAGGAAAAAATTGAAATGATTGGTGAATAATTAGTAGTATTTTAAATGCACTAATGTATCGAAAAAACATAAACTGAGAAAAATACATTTAAAGTTTATTATTATAATAAGCCAAAATAAACTTAAAATTTGCGTTGCAGGTATATTCTGCTGATATAATGAATTAATTTTGACGGTACTTGAGACTTTTCAATTTTAGATATGCCGTTGTAATAAAATCTAACAACTATCATGAATTCCTTTGGGAACTTTTCTGTACTCTGACGAAGCCATTTTGCACGGTCATTCCCGTCAGCTGAGTAGCAGAAAATTTATCCACTTTTATAATGTCCACTTAAATATACCCATGCCTCATTGAGAAATAACACAATTTTTTTTCCATTTTTTAACCAGGTGTTTTTCAAAAAAATGTCTGCAATTTGCTTTTCTCTCAGCAATATGTTTTAACAAAAGCTGGCGAACTTCAGGTTTAAACATCTTTTTTTAAATTTGATTCTTTATGAATGATTTTACTTACTTTGCCAGTAGTTCCTTACTTCGACGTAATGAATCTTAGAGTCAGCGGATTTCGTTTTTAGATCGTAGACTTTACTTTCTGGAGAGTTTGCCTATTCGTCTTAGAGTCCTTACGGCTGTTTTCGGCTAATGTTTAAGTATAGGACCGAAAAATTCGGAATATTTTTTCAGATATAAAAGTACTCAATTATTAATATTCTAATCTGGCTTCACTATCCTGTAGAGAATCACTTATTTTATCATACTACTCATTTTTATTCTAATTGATACATTTTTTTCTTTTATAAAATGTGCTTCGCATTTTTTCTCCTACACCGTAAGGCTAAATGGGATATCCATTTACACTTTAAGGGAGCACAGTACGATTCAATTGACACCCATACCAACTTTTGTTATACATAATTTGACGTACTTGGTAATCAAATTTCATGAGTGTGCGTAAATTTTTGTATAGGAGGAGTAGCATTTTTAAAAATCCCTTAATACATTTTAAGTTTTTCCCTTAAAAAATAAAATGGCTAGCTTTATATCAAACTTTGAACACAAAATACGTTTTACATAGAATACACACATAGGAGACAACCAAAAAGATTTTGAAAATCCTTAAATTAAGAAATTTTGCGTGAATCGTAACATGTACCCTTAAAAGGACATACTAATCATTTATGAAATATTTTGAAATTTCAAGAACGCTATATTATAAAAAAAATGCATGAGTTACAATGCCACAAATTTTTATAAAATTTGAAGTACTTTTCCTGTTTGAAAATGGGATCCACGTTAAGTTCACGCGCTTGTGTCACAGCCTTAGAATCTTAGGATCCGGGCTCGTGGTCATGTATTCATTTTTACTTTCAGATAAACGTTTTTTTTACCTTTCAAATTTAACATATTATAAATACCTTTTTTTTTAAATGCAAGGATAGAGATATTTACACTTCTTCATAATTTGTTGAAATGAATATTTCCCCTTGGAGAGTACAATAGCGTAACCTTCGAGCAAGTTACCAATTTTAGGAGCCATTTTCAATATAAATCTTTTATTCTACATTCCAATCAAAAGAAAACCTTAACAGACAATTATTCTGAAGTTGACAAAGAATTGTCTCTAAATGCCAGCGAAAAATGTATTAAAATATCGTTTCCATAAAGGGCGAACGCTCTTCTGTGTTATAATTGAAAACATATTCTGTAACGTTTGCAAGTTCTACATTAGTATAACGAAAACTTCAATTTTTTTTCTTTTTTGATATTAAACTTCTCAAAAAAAATCTGTCTGATATTTAGAATGATATCCGTGATATTTTTTTCCCTTTATTTTTTTGGTCCTTTACATTCTTTCTTTTTCGAAATTCTATTGTTAAGTTATTTTGTATTCATTTTTACATAGATCTCGGCGCACATCGTTGGTTATCAGACTTGATGTCTTCTTATTTCATTTGCAACATTTGAAAACCATAAGCTGTCGTATTATTGACATTTTTTATGTCGTCATATTGAGAACTGGAGTCATAATTTTAAAATCATCGTTGGTAGGTGAAATAAATAAGATTTTGCCCCACAAAATTTGTTCTTATATCTGTCACACACTTGCACACAACTCAGTTTTACGCAATAGATACGTTCCTTCGAAAATTGTAAAAAAATAAAAAAAAAAAAGGGTAGATAAAGGAAATTATGTAAGATGACTAAATTACATTCCCAAAAAAAGGAAAAAATGAAGTCCATGTTACATAATTAGAAAATAAAATCAATTCACTTTTGTTACAAAAGAATTAAATTTCGTATAAAGGGACAATTTAGTCTATCACTGCATACAACATATAAAATTTCAAATTAAAACAAGTAATATATAAAACAAAATTAAGTCAATTCCTACTTAGATCATCAAAGAAAAATTTTATTTTAGCTACTTTTTTATTAAATAGTTACAACTAATTTTAATATGTATATACATATGACAGAATCACAACATTAAGTGGTAATTAATTCTTATTAATTATCATTAAAGTATCGTATTGTCATCTAAAACAATCGTGTATTTTGAATTTAAGTTCAACTGAATGCCTTAAAACGTGAGAAAATAAACCTTTTCAAGTTTTAACACAAGTCGCCAAAAGGGTCGCTAAGTTGCCAAATATGATGCCAATAGAGCTGTATTTGTAATTCTTTGAATAGTTAGTTTCAATCAAGTAATTTTTATTAATTATAATTAAATTACTGCATTGTCATCCAAAATAATCATGTATATAAAATTTCAGCTCCACTGAGCGCTTTAAAATGTATTTTATTAACGATTGAAAATTCAACCAAGATAAATAAATATACAGAGAATGTGAGCTAATAGTAGGAATTGAATAAGGATTAAAACTGCTAACTTACAACTATTTAATAACAAGCGTGCACGTTTATTACGAATCCAAAACGCTTTCTTCAGAAGATGTATTTGATACGTCTAGCACAACTGTCAGCTTTGAATCAAATGTAGAATTTCGTTCGTAGTAGAACAACAAATACTTGTAAATAGTATATTGGTGAACCTCATTACTTCAAAATCGTGTAAAAGGGATAGGGCAGTGCTTCTCAAACTTTCAATACTGGCGCCCCCCTTTTCAATCACAATTTTTATCGCGCCCTCCTTATACATTAATAATGTACTGAATGTAACAATAATGCACTTTGACGCTAAAGCTACTATACGCGATCTTAATTATAAACCATACAAATTAATAGCATAAGTATTACAGTTTGTATACTACTTTTTGTGCAAAATAAATTAATTAATTAAGTAAGACAGTACTTCTCAAACTTTCACTACTGGCGACCCAATTTTCAATCATAGTTTTCATCGCCCCCCAATAATAATGTATTGAATGCAATAATAATGCACTTTAAGTATTAAATTTTGTATACGTTACTTTTATATAATATATATTTTAAGCAAATTACTTTTAAGTAATAATTATAATGTTATGTTATTTTTCCTTTCTCTCATTTTTTAAATTGGGACAGATTGCAAAAGGACATTTAATTAAAAATTTATTTCGTCCATCATGCATTTCTAAAAGCACAAATGTCATTAGAACAAGTAAAATAAAAAATAAATTTTAAGTCAATTCTCCTACTTAGGCCAACAAAGAAAAACTTATTTTAGTTACTTTCTATTAAATAGTTTCAATTAATACAAATATGTAATACATATGACAGAATCACAATGTTAACGACAAAAGAGAAAGCGATTTTCCTTGCAATTTTTCCTTTTCTTTTCTATATATGGGGTATTGGAATATTCTTTTTTCGTTACTGTTTATTCATTAATTAAATTTAATTAGTGTAAGAAAATAGTAAAGTAAAGAAGAAATCACACACATTCTTAGAAATTAGGCCATCTCGGATGGAATTCGAACTACCGTCCTTCAGATTAGAAGCCCAGCGCGCTATCCATTGCGTTACAGGGGACAGCACGAAAAGTTTTCCTTTCTATAAATGCTTTTGGACTATAATTTTTGTTTGTTACTATTTATTCATTTTTTTAATTTAATTAATGAATTAAAATTTGAAAGAACTGTATTAACATGAAGTGTCACCCACTACAAGTTTTACAAAATGTATTTGAACTTAAATGAATGAATAGAAAGTATTTTATCAACGATTGAAAATTTGAGCAAGATATATATGAGAGAGTGAACTTATAGTAGAAATTGAAAAATAGTGTACTTTATGTTGCGCTCTCTCATATCCATCACATCTGGCATTCTCGCGAGCGTCTGCGTGAGTCTGGCCAAACTATCGGACGTCTGCGCAAAACATGTAATAATGCTGTACCTCGTACAATTCCAATCAGTCTTGGTCCATTCGATGCTTCTATAGCTACCAAATCTATCTTGAATGTACATTTTATAATTTGCGCGTTAGTAGTAATTCACACTATTAAGTATTACTGCAGAAAAGTGGAACAAAAAAAATCATGGATAAATTTTTAAGTCGTAAGCGAACATTCGACGATAATAAAGCATCAACAAGTGCACAGACGAGCATAGTTCTGAAAATTAAATCAAGGAAATATTCTCAAGAATACTTGAATTTTGGATTTACCATTACTGAAGTAAATGGAGAAGAAAAGCCCCTGTGTGTTATTTGCTCAAAAATATTGGCAGCAGACAGTATAAAACCTAATAAACTTAAAAGACATTTCGAAACGCTTCATGGTGAGTACATTAACAAACCTCGAGAGTTCTTTGAATCAAAATTAAAATCATATGGAAAACAAAAAACATTTTTAAAAAAACTTTGTCAGTGAATGAAAAGCTTTACTTACTTCTTACAAAGTATCATATAAAATAGCCAGATGTAAAAAGCCTCACACTATTGCCGAAGAGCTTATTTTGCCTGCAGCAATTGAGATTGTAGAAACTATGTTTGGAGACAATTTTGCCAAAGAGTTGCAGTCCATACCCCTATCAAATGATACTGTTTCCCGTCGAATTGATGATATCGCTTGGCTGAAGATGTAGAGCAACAGCTTTTCGGTAAGTTGCGTGATAAATTGTTTTCAATTCAGCTTGACGAGGCAACGGATAGCAATAAAGATGCTCATTTCATTGCGTATGTTCAATTTTGGGATGGTATGTCAGCGGTAGAAGAACTACTTTTTTGTAAACCAATAAAACTTAAAGCAACAGCAATAGCATTATTTGATATTTTAAATAATTTTATAAACGAGGCAAATATAGAGTGAAAAAATTGTGTCGGAATATGCACCGATGGTGCTCGTACAGTGTCAGGAAGATTTAAAAGTATACAAGCACTTGTGAAACAAAATCTCCACTGTGCATCTGGACACATTGTATGATCCACAGAGAAGCTCTGGCTTCCAAAGAAATTAGTCCTGGCCTGAATATTGTGCTAATGATAGTTGTGACTGTAGTAAATTACATAAAAATGAGACCCCTAAAATCAAGAATCTATTCTGGACTTTGCAAAGACATGGGCGCAGTGCATTCATCGTTGCTATTTTATTGTGAAGCAAGATGGTTATCACGCGGGAAATTTTTACAACGTGTTTATGAATTAAGAAATGAAATTACCATTTTTCTAGAAGAGGAAAACCTACCGGAAGCTGAGAAATTTCGAGATGGTTTATTTCTGATGAAGTTGAGCTACTTAGTCGATATATTTGAGAAATTAAATATATTGAATCTTCAACTTCAAGGATCAAATGTACATATGTTTGACACGAGTGATAAAATTAATGCTTTTTGTAGAAAATTAGAACTATGGAGCCGAAATTTAAAGCAAAAAAAAAAAAAAAAAAAACTAGAAATGTTTGAAAATGCGGATAAATGTGTAAAAACTTACAAAACTGAAGAACAACATGTGGAAGTTGTTTATAAAACTATTGAATATCATTTAGCTATGTTAGCAAAAAATTTTAAAAAATATTTTTTTGCTGAGGACAACTTGATAGCAAGTTACGAATGAGTGAGAGATCCATTTCAAAATACCCCAGAAGGGCTCTCCACTACCGAAGAAGAAAGTTTCATAGATTTCACATCTAGTGGCGAAATTAAAGGACAATTTTGTAATAAAACTCTCTTTCAATTTTGGGCAGAAGTAGATGATGAATTTTCTGAACTGAAAACAAAAGCATTTCGTATACTTTTACCGTTTTCAACACCGTACCTTTGTGAAACCGGATTTTCTGCGGTGGCTGCTTTGAAGACAAAATATAGATCTCAGCTAAATATAGAAAAAGAACTCAGAGTGTCAATTTCTAATATTAAGCCTTCATTTGAAAACCTTTGCTCTGCAAGACAAGCCCATGGAAGTCACTAATAATAATTAAACTTGCTCTTAAATTAGTATTAATAAATTAGTTATAAAATACATTGTGCAGTACTGATACATTTATAAGTACACTGGCTGAAGTACCCGTTCTGCGATTATTTTTTTAAAAAATAATACATTATTCTTGATATAATAGCTTAATTGTAAGAAGAGTAAAACCAAGTGCACAACAATGCATACAAAAATATAAAATGATTTTTTTTTTTTTTAAATGAATGCTCCTATTATAAATAGTTTAAAACGAACTGTAATTTTAAGCCTCACAGAATTAGCATTTAGAATTAATATTAAATAAGGAAAACGAATGAAAAATTCCAATGAAGAATAATTGTGTTATTTTTAATATTTAAAGCGAGAAACCTTCAAAATGTTTTAACCCGGAAGCAGGCGCCCACTCCACACTAACGTTAATGGTCGCGCGATCACCTCAACAAGTCACCCCAATCCTTTTTTTTTTATAATTATTTTTTTCTGTGCTCGATAAAAATCACAATTGCAGTGAATAATTTAACTAAGAGAAAATATACTTACCTACTTTAAAGGACTTTTTAATTTTTCTTTGATGATTTGAGAAAAAATCCAATAAAACTAAAAGAAACCGTTCCAAATGTGCGTGACCTTAATAAAGAACATAAATCACAGACACTTTTCACTAACAATACAAGAACGTTATTTGCAATCAAAACTGTCATATTTTGCTCACGTTATTGTAATTTTTCTATTCTTTGATGATCTACAAATAGCATGTGTAACCTTTTCTTGCTTGTGTCTTTTTGACAAAAGGCGAAGTGTTACATTTATGGCTTCTTAGTTTTCTTGATATCTTAATTTTCTTGATAGAGTTCTTTAGGCAGCGCATTTGAAAATTACAATTCAACTCAAACGTTTCATGTCTATCACTTTTGTCATATTTACTTTCGCTATCACGATTAATATGCATTATTTCATCAGGTTCTTCAATTGCTTGATCAGTTTCATCTTCCTTCAATAGAGAGATCACAGATGCCCATTTTTTTATATTCTGCTCATTTACATTTATAAACCATAATAAGTTATACAACACAGCAATTAAAACCACAAAGTTAATCGTAGGGGAAAGTATAGCATATTCATAGAAATATTTCTGAACAAAAGTGGTCGTGAAGGGAACTCGATCAAAACAAGTACCTTGATTGTAAAAAACCGTTTGCCACTCTCAAAAAAGAGGCATAAATGTGACAAATTCATTTTAGTTTCCATTAAGACTGTCATATCGGAGGATACTGTCAAGAAACTGTTAACGAATAAACAGTTTTACCAGAATTTGGAGTGATTCAGCGCCTCATGCGACCGCTCCCATGAAAAAAATGTATTCGATACAAAAACATCGATGTCAGTTATAAAAAAATAATTGAGTAAAACGTTTTTTATAATGCAATTTCAGATTACTCACAAAATACATCTTGGCCAATTAATCCTTCAAAGTGCTCAATATGCTTATCCATACATCATAAAACTCATTTACATGGGGAAAAAAGCAACAGAAAAATATTATTTACAACTTTCCCAAAAGAAAAGTAGACGGAGTTAAGCATACCAGTAAGTTTGAAGGTCATAGAAATGATAATCAAAAGTACTATTCTAGAGGTTACAAGAAACGTAATAAAAAAATCTCTCATCGCAGGATTACAGCAAAGCAAACAAAATATCTTTTTTTATTTTGTTTTGGGATCAAAGATAGCTAATGAGCGTTTGAAGTGGAATCTTTTGAAAGTGGAAAACCAGATGATATATATAATTTATATCAGTGCAAAATGTGTATTTTTTATTTTATCAGAAAGCATTTTGTTTTACTTCATTCCAAAAAATAATTTTTTAAGCCTTTTATATTTTCAAGATGCTCGCGCCCCCCTTGAAGGGTTATCGCGCCCCCCAGGGGGGCGCGCCCCACAGTTTGAGAAGCACTGGGATAGGGCATTTATATATATCATTATTATAGGTCAAACGATGATATTTTATTTTTTTATTGTAAAAAGTACAATGAATATTATTAAAGTCAATCAAAAAAGAATATTTTTCTAAAGAAAATTTAATTTTATATTTATGTTAATTTTATCATCAATTCATAACAAATAATGCAATACGTATATGTAAGCCTGCAAAATACATTTTATACATAGTAATAATTCAAACAAATCAAAACCTTTATAAAAAATTAAAAAGTTAAAAATGCAATTCTCTCTTAATAACTTTGTAATCGTTTCGTATAGAAACCTGTCTTGTAATATTTACAGTTACTTAGGATAATCTGCGATACAGTTGAATTCACGCATTTTTAAGAAATGCAAATGTGCTTTTTCAAGTCAAAAATATACATTAATAGTTTTATGCGCATTTATTAATAAATTTGATTTAATTCCATAGAACTTATTTTTTTAGTTGGATGTTGAATACATGTGAAATTACAGTTATAAAAATAATGGCAAATCATAATACTATTGGGTATAAGGAAAAGTTTTGTCGTGTTTTAAAATACGAGCTCTTTTGTGTGCTGCCGATCCTTACTAAGAATTAGGATCCGACTGAAACCAGTTTAAACAATTAGATTATTATATGAGCGACTTCCCCTGGAGTCACTCCAAAGCCATCCTGCCTAACTAAGGGTGCGGGAGGAAACAAAGCATGACCAGAAACTTCCATAACAACAACTATTTATTATTATTCAAGCACACTAATCAACCACAAAGTTAAACCACAAGAGGATGCCTTAGGAGTGATATAAAGAAAGCAACAAACCACAATTTAATATGCGCAAGTAAACAGTTAAATTTAACCTAATTAAGCTTACATTATAAATTTTCCCAATCCACTAATTTAATATTGTGGCAAACTTCGTTCTTAACTCACGTTGTGCAAATCAATTAAATCCTACCTTCGTAAAGCTGCAACAGGTTAGCCGCCCCTTCACTTTTACAATTACCAAACTCTGATTTTATATACTCTAACTAATCTACACATCAGGGTTTCTTCTTGAGAGGCATAGGCATGCATTAAACACGAATGCTAGCCCAAAGATTCCCCAAGAGGATTATTAAGAAGGTCCCGTAAAGATCACCGTCACAATCATACTATGGATGATTCATACCCATTTTTTCGCAATTTAACCAGATTTTTAAGCTTGTAAAGCTGTCAACATGAGTGAAGAAAAAATACACTGAAGACATAGCATGTTGTTTCAGCTCCAAAATGGGAATAACGCAATGGAAGCACGAATAAACCTGTGTAGGGCCGAGGGTAGCATAGTGGTTAGAACATCGGACTCCAGACCAGAAGGCCTGGGTTCTATGTCCGATGCCACCAAATACCCTCCGAGTACACACGGAGTACGTTCTCGTTAAATCAGTGGGTCCGAAAGTCTTGTGGACTGAATTACGAGTGCAGAGGACTGGAGAATATTTCCCTCCATTTCAGTTCCATGTCTAACTTGTGGAGGTGAAGATAGGTGGTGTAGCCGTCTATCGTCCCTTCGGGGCATTTCTCCCGGCTAATTCATACTGTCACCTGTATGGTGCTCGAGGTCAAAGCCAACGACAGGCGTACTTCTAGCCCCTTGCCACGAGGAATTTCGTGGGCCTCGATCTGACTACGTCAGACAGGTGGCATTAGCCACAGCAACACAAGAGAAACACGTGTGGCATGTTTGAAGAGGAAGCATTAAGAGCTCGAGCATGCTAAAGATATTTTCTGAAAGTTCACTTGGGTGAGGTTTCTTTTAGAAGATGATTCCAAATCAGAAGGCGATCAGATGCCAGTTGAGGAAGTGCTACGCACTAAAACTGCCTTACAGTTGTAACTAAAGACAATATATTTTAGATTAAATTTTAAATAAAAAGTGAAAAAAAACTCTTTGTCTTTGATCTAAAAAATACGACAGAACTTTCCCTTGCATCTAACACTAA
>BMAU01002773.1:0-19010 GCA_019973935.1 Trichonephila clavipes | reverse complement strand
CTTGGAGGGTTAATATCACACAATAAAGCCACACAAAGGCTACTGGCAGAGGGACCAAATAAGTTTGAGCCTTGGTTAAGTGATGAGGACGACACCAGAACAGGCACTCCTTCCTAACTACTATACCACATAAATGGGAGGATATTGAGCCTCAACAGATTTAAGAGCATCCTTTACACGACTCGTCAACAGTGGCACCTGGACTCGAACCTGTGATACTCCAGCCACGAGTTTGTGATCATTTTAATAGTTAGAAAATCATTATGAAAGTAATTATGTTCACACAGAAAAAGAGTTTTTTAACCATTGTTGACAGTATTAACTTTAAAAATGTTTAACATCAAGAATGTTACTATAAGCAAGTATTAAAAAAACTATAAAAAAAGGTTTATGTTCATTAATTCCATATAATTCCTCTATATTTAATGTTTGAAGAAATTCATTTCAATTGGTTGAATAAATAATTTGTTGACTAAAAAAGTAACATAAGGGCTATTGGCATAAGACCTCCACTTTTTGAACTATGATCAAGTCTTGAGGATGATACTAAATTCAGTGAAATTCCACATCATCCCAACAAAAGACTTTGAGCCATGATAAATAAAACATTTATCAGACCTTCTACATGATAAGTTTTTAGTAACATCAGAATTCAAGCCAACTAAATAAACTCACAAAAAATGGAAAATCACAAATGTTATTAATACTGCAACGCGTGTACTTAACTAAATAATATCACAAGAAATTGGTGAAAATAATACTCACTAGCATTTTGAAAACACCTTGAATGGGAGGCTCTTTAGGTAAAGGGGAGCAATACTGAAGCATGACAAATTCATGTAAAGGAGGAGAAAACCGTAATCGTTTAAATATACCAGAACCTAACATAAGAAAGGGTTTAAAAAATAAAGCATAATTGATACATAAACAAAAATTTAAAAATTGTTAGATTAGACAACTTATTTATTACATTCAATAAGTTAATGAATATGACTAAATGCTAATATTGATATAACAGAGTTGGCTCTTTTTTTCACAATTCCTACTATTAGTTCACTCTCTACCTATATATCTTGTTAAAATTTTCAATCGTTAATAAAATACTTTCTATTTATCCATTCAAGTTCAAATACATTTTTTACACTTGTTGTGGATGACATTTGATGTTAATACAGTTTTTTTTAAAATAATTATTCATTATTTAAATTAAAAAATGAATAAATAATAAACAAAAATAATAGTCCAACAGCATATATAGAAAGGAAAATCGTTTCTTTGGGTCCCTGTAACACAATGGATAGCCTATTGGACTTCTAATCCAAAGGTCCTGGGATGGCCTAATTTCTGAGAATGAGAGTTTTCTGTTTTACTATATTATTTTATTAGAATAATTAAATTTAATTAATGAATAAATAGTAACAAACAAAAAAGAAATAGTTCAACACCCTATATCGGAAAGAAAATGGAAAATTGCAAGGAAAATCTTTGTATTTTGTCACTTAATATTGTGATTATATAAACATGATCAAATATACATATTTATATTAATTGTAACTATTTAATAAAAAGTAACTAAAGTAAAATTTTTCTTGGTTGACCTAAATAGGAATTTACTTAAATTTTTTTTATATTACTTGTTTCACAATAAACAATCACTCAGCCATGGTAAACAATTCTAAAAAAACTTCTACTGCTCAAGTTCAACTAAACTTCAATGCATAATAGCAATTTAAGTCTTTACAGCAACTTGCATTTTATAACATAATAGTTATACCCACCATTCTCCTCCCCTTAAAGTTATTTTATCAGTTCTGTAATTCATATTAGAAATATATATTTTACTGAAAACTAGCATACATATTGCCATATAGATTATAGAATATTTTATTTATCATCAGGGACCCTTAAGTAGTTTTAAACAGTAACAATGTTTAAAACAAAAAAAGGCATTTTAAGCAATTATTCGAAATTGCTGTCTTTTCAAATTACTATTATTAACAATAACAAAAAGTGATTTTGCTAACAAAATTTTAGTGTAAAAAAAAAAATGAAACATGGCCTACTATAAAACAATTGCAAGAAATTATAATCAAAAACAAAAATAGAAATAACAAAAGTTGAAACTATAAAAGTCTAAATCTTTATTCCTCAAACAAAGGTAGAAAAAAATTATATTATGAGACTTGAGAAAATAAAAAATATATATGCATTACAAAAAACTTGAAGATTTATCATAAACAATTGATGACTTGCAATCTTTCTTAATCAAAGGTTAGACATGATTTACAGCTTCTTTTAAATCATACAGCATAAAGATTGTAAATTTCTTTAATATCAAAAGGGTTTTTTCCCCTTTCAAATATTAAATTTTTGATAAAAAAAAACAGTAATTGATTTTTGTTACAATACATTCAACGAAAGATCAAAAGCAATTTGAACAAACTTATAGTAGAGGGTCCATGAACATTTGACGCAAGGATGGATGATAACAGAATCCAATGATAAAGGATGACCAACATCTGTTGACAAGAGAGAAATAGTGACATCATTGAGAGTTCCTTCAACATCTGCCTTCACAGAAATTTGACCAACTGTTTCAAGATGGCAAATGCCACCTGACTGGTCACTCTAAAAAAGGTTGTTTTTTTTTCAATTATACAACCACTAAAAAACAGTGAAACAAAAATATAAATTATATGGGTATAAAAATATATTCGAGTTAATTTGTACATTTAAATAAAAAAAAATCTAACAATTAATGCAATCTTAAGTATGTATCTTATATACACTCTGTTGCAAAAAAATATATGCACCCAGAAGAAATTGAGCTACATTAACGAAATTTGGTATGCATGTAGTGTATATGAAAATAAACAAATGATTAAAAATTCAGAACAAAATATCATTTTATTAAGCGGTTACAGCTTGCAAAAGGTTAAAAATCAGTAAGTAGTAAAGCCACCTCTGGCAGCTATACAAGCCGAAATTCGGCGTGGCATCGATTCAATTAGATCACTTATGACCCCCTGTGGAAGATCCTGCCATAGTCTTTGCATCTGCGCAGTTAATTCTCCTGTATCTCGGGACGGCTGCAGTTGCCTTCCCAGCGCGTCCCAGACATCCTCTATTGGCGAAAGATCTGGTGACCTGGCAGGCCATGGTAGGACGCCATATCCTTGAAGACATTGTTGGTAGAGTCGCGCAGTATGTGGACGAGCATTATCCTGTTGATAAATGGCACCTGGGCGACTTGATAGCATGGGTAGCACAATCGGCGTTAAAATATCGTCCACGTATCTGCGAGCTGTCAAAGTGCCTTGAAGGACCACTAAAGATGATCGTGTGTCCCAAGAAATTGCTCCCCACACTGTCACACCTTGTGAAATTGCTGTATGCCGCTCGACAATAAATGCCGGATCGGACCGCTGGCCGGTGCGCCTCCAGACACGTGTGCGGTGGTCATCAGCACTGAGACTGAATCGGGATTCATCACTGAAGATGACACGTCTCCAGTCTGTCACACTCCAAGTTGCCCGAGGTCGGCAAAAATCCAGTCGACACTGCCTATGATGTGGGGTCAGTGGTAAGCGTCTTAGCGGACGTCGGCTCCTCAAGCCAACTTCGGTCAGTCGTCTCCTTATGGTTTCTCTTGATGGCACTGGATGTCTGGAAGGAGGTAAGTGGCGTTGAATCGATGCTAGCGACGTTGTTGGTGCCGAAGTGGCCACTCTTCTGATTGCACGATCCTCTCGATCACTTGTGTTCCTGGGACGTCCTGACCCTCCGCGATGGTACACTCTACCTTCTGTGATCCGCTGTTGCTAACACCGAGCAACTACCATATCGCTCCGACCGAGGTGGCGGCCGATACGTCTATTCGACCAACCTGCTTCTCTGAGGCCTATTATACGGCCCCTATCAAAGTCCGTCCGCTGCTCGTACTGCCGTCGGTTACGTCTTAGAGGCATCCTAAGTCCCAATATCGTCTATCAAAGTCATCAGATTCGTTTGGATAGCCGTACGGCGCTCACTACTCATGCTTTTAAACTCTCCCAGTTGCGCAACTAATATGCGCATAGCACACTTAGCCTTGTCTCATTGGCTTCGAAATTTTAATCATTTGCATATCTCTTACCAGACTACATTCTTGCCGAGTTTCGTGATTGTAGCTTGATTTCTTCTGGGTGCATATATTTTTTTGCGACAGAGTGTATAATATTTTGTTGCAAGATCAATCGATTACTGACATAATTAGCTATTTACAATAATTTTCTTTAAAGTGGTTTCAGAGGAAATATTTAATATTTTTTCAAGAACTAAATAAATCTGCTTTGTAAAAACAGAAGAATATTAGTCTAATAAGCAACCCACACAATCAACACAGTAACTTTTGAATGAAACACTAATCTTGCAAATGAAACAAATTCATTCACACCATGAAAAAAAATGTGCCTACCATAGATAATGATGCACAAAATTAATTTATGTTACAGCTTAAATATAATTTTTAAAAGGACATCGAAAAATATATTCCTATTTTAAAAAAATCTTAAACCTCTAATGTAAGAAAGTATTGACTCAATGGAAAATGAAGTAAACAAAATTTATAAAAAATGAAAAATATGTTTTACCAAAAAGGATTAATAAATTTCATAAAAAAATTTAGAATTTATAAAAATGCAATAATTTAGGAAATTATGAGCTAAATAAAGGCTCTAATAATAATTTAAATACAAAAACATTATAATATTTTTAGAATTAATTTCAACTTAAATAATGCAATAAAAGATTAAATTAACAAAAATATTAAAAATAAAACAAAAACAGAATGTTAAAAAATTATAATACCACCAGGATAAATACAAAAATATATACAGTGGGCCACAAAAGTGTTCGTACACTTGCAAATTTCTTATAAAATTTAATGTTTTCAACTAATAAAAATTGATATATTGTAATTGTAGTTTTTTATGATATCTGCAACTTGTTCTTAATGGAATGACATAATTAATTTTTTAAAAATAGCATAACTATTTTTTGAAAAAATTAATTATCAAAAAACTACTAAAAAATTACACCCCAAAAGTCTTCGTACACTTAACAAAAATCTCAACTTAGCTTTAAATATTGTATTTCTTTCTTAATTTAGTACTTAGTAGGGTATCTTTTAGTGTCCACAACAACTTTTAAGCGTCTTGGTATAGATTTAATCAGTTTTTTGTAATTTCTGCATCGATTTTCCACCATTCTTCTGTGATTATTGTTTTTACTTCACATTATGTATTTATATGTCGTGTTTTCTTTCTTTTTTTTTGCATCAAAATCTCACCAAATATGTTCTACTGGGCTAATTAAAGTGATTGAGGAGGTGTTTTCATAATTTGGGGACAGTTATAGAGACACCAGGGGCGTACATTGAGAGCAGTGCACTTGGCCTCATTATCCTGTTACAAAATGAAGTCGTTTCCAATTTCTAAATTTTGGGCGGATAATTTAAAATTTCTCTTTAAAATATTTAAATAGAGCTCATGATTCGCAATATCAACAGCAAATACCAAATTACCTAATTCTGTGGCCGATTTACACCCCCAAGCAAGAACACTCCTACTTCCATGTTTTTTTGATCCAACTAGATTCTTAGAATTAAGTTTCAGAAAATTCAAAATTGACAGCAAATTGATTGGGATGGCAGGCAATTCAACATTTTGGTTCCGATGAGCCTATAATAGCTTGCAAATGAAAAAATAAGGAGTTTAATCAAATGAGTTTATGTGGAACAAGAACTCCTTCACTAAATTGGCCTCAGAATTAGTTAATTTGGTATTTTTTCATGGTATTATGAATCATGAGCTGTCTTTAATTATTTTAAAGAGAAATTTTAAATTATCCGCTCAAAATTTGGACATTGGAGACTACTTAATTTTTTAACAGGATAATGACGCCAAGTGCACTGCTCGCATTGTATGCCACTGGTGTCTCTACAACTGTCCCCAAATTATGAAAACACCTCCTCAAACACTTTATTTAGCCCATTAGAACATATTTGGTGAGATTTTGATGTAAAAAAAAGAAAATGTAACAAATAAACACAAAATGTGAAGTAAAACAATAATCACAGAAGAATGGAGGAAAATCGATGCAGAAATTACAAAAAACTGATTAAATCTATACCAAGACGCTTAAAAGTTGTTGTGGACACTAAAAGATACCCTACTAAGTACTAAATTAAGAAAGAAATACAATATTTAAAGCTAAGTTGAGATTTTTGTTAAGTGTACGAAGACTTTTGGGGTGTAATTTTTTAGTAGCTTTTTGATTATTAATTTTTTAAAAAAATAGTTTATATTATTTTTAGAAAATTAATTATGTCACGCCATTAAGAACAAGTTGCAGATATCATTAAAAAAATTACAATTACAATATATTAATTTTTATTAGTCGAAAACATAAGAAATAAGAAATTGCAAGTGTATGAACACTTTTGTGGCCCACTGTATAAGTAATACAATAATGGTCCACTATTTTTCTTGATAAATTAAAGTAGTTTTTTATTGAAATAATCAAATGGTTAAGATCAATTACAAAAATATTGTGCAATTCTTTTACAATGGCTACAGCCAGTGCACTGGTAGATGAAAACTGTTCATTACCATAAACTTCAGGCCATAATATATGCCAATGGCTTTCTGTGGAATTCAAGTTTAGGTTTCAACTTGGCCAAGGCAAAACATTAACTTTTTGTTGTTACCAATCCTAGGTGAATTTAGATGCATGGAATAAAACATTGTCTTGTTAAAATATACAGTTAGCACCATCTAATAAATCCCCGAATTGTATCAGATTACCACAGCACAGCCTAATATTTTGTAGTCTATACATTTTGAAATTTGCAGTAAATTGCCCAATGTTCTATGATTACAGATTGTCTAAGACAGGGGTATTCAACCTTTCTTTCTACTGGGCCGCATACATATGTCAACTATTTCACGCGGGCCGCATACGTATGTTAGCTATTTCCCGTGGGCCACAACATGCAGATAAATGGTGGAGGAGGGGGGAGAGAAAGGCTTTAAGACCAAGATAACATTGGTAATTTAAAATGTGGAAAATTGATCAAAATATTATAACTTCTGTTTTGCTTTTATTAATTATATTTTTTATTTTTGTCACTAACAGTTAATTATAAACATTTAAGAAACACTCCTTTGCAATTTCTGCATCAGTAAACAGTTTCATATGATTACCAATAATGTAACAAACTCCATAGGATATGTCTTTGCTGTGATATTACCACTGAAAAAACACCTTGTTGCTGTTGTAAAGACTATTCAAGAAAGCCTACTTATCACCTCTTGAAAGGGATCTTCGAGGAAAAGTGTCATTGAATGATTCCTGTTTATTGGTATTTTTTAAATACGGCACTTTCGTGACAAATCAAACCACTCCTGATCCATGTTTGTTTTTCAGTACAAAATAGTCAACCTCCGAATCGTCTTGAAACAACATATTTTCTTCGAATATTTTTCGCTTGCAAGATATGAAAGATAGTTAAAAATTAGTTCCACCCATAAAATTGTCACTACTCCACTGTTGTCTATTATCACTAACCCTTTCAGTTCCATATAGAAAAGAATATCAATTCGTACCCTTCAACACCGACAGCAAAATTGATATATTTTACTTCTTAACAAAGAATTTCCCACCAAATTTTTAATACAATGTTCTTAAATAGGTGAATTTCTCAGAGCAATGGGCCATGACCGAGCCACTTAAAAAGGCTCAGTGGGTCGCAGGTTGAGTATCGCTGCTCTAAGACATTACTGAACCTACTCTAATTTCAACTGAAATATTCCTTCAGTTCCTTCTTAAAGTTATTTCAGTAGTGTCTGCAGCTGTAGTTAAGGTTAAATTTCTTTTTATCCGAAAATATTTGGTTCCACTTGACCTTCTAAGACAGGATATTCTTAGCCCATTTTAGTTTTCTATCTGAATATGCTTCAATAACTTTTATGTTTTCTAAATGCTCATACAATTTGTATTAGTATTTAATTTAAGGCTTCACCAAACTGTGATACTTGAAATTCATATTTTTTTTTCTGATGAACGTTTTGAAATTTCATTTGAAATTCCTTTTTTCAGTTAATTGAAAAGTTTGTTAATTGACTTATACTGAAAAAATCTTTTTTATCCAAATTCATTTATTTTTGTTTAAATAATATTATAACCATGTCATTGTGAATGGCAATTTTAATATACTTCATTAATTAATCACCCCTTTATTAAATATAACATTCTTCTCACTTCACAGTCAGATAACATCTCAGTGTATCTTCAAATCAATCATAAATAACACCATTAAAATCTATACCTCACACAATGCTTTCATGAAATATTAATGTGTGTATTTTATAATGATTTTGATGTGATTTTCACATGTGTTTTTATATTTTCTTATCAGGCACCTTATTCAATTTTTTAGAAAAACAAGTAGATTTCAATAAAATTCAAGTTAATTTTCAAAGTTACAAATATTACAGAAAGCATTCACAATCAATTTTAAAAAGACATGCTGAAACTTGCACATTAAAAATGCACTAGTTAATTCATGGTCTTGCAATTTCTTAATACACTGTATTATATGAGGTATATTTTGAAAATGATTACAAGCACAATTTATAATGTATGTATTTAGCTTAATTATAAGACACAGTATTAAAATATTATAATTCAAGAACTGGTTTGCTATTCAAGTAAGAAAGTAATATAGATCTTCTTTTAAAAATACTTAAGTTAAAAATTCCCTACAACAGCAAAAAAAAATTTAATGTCTTAAATTGACAATTAGATACATACTTCAAATGTTTTAGCATGATTAAAAAAAGAACATTTTGATCGTTTTCATACCTGCACAGATCTTACAATTTCTAAAAGTTTAAAATAAATTTGCTGTTTCCCTTTGTAATCGAATGGTTTCCACGCTGGTTGCTACAAGAATGCAAAATAGCAAATATTTTAAAAAATAATAATAAAAAAAGAAAAGAAATGTTAATAAAGTATAAGAGCAAATTGATGAACATATTAATTATTCATAACAATATTAATATGTATAGAATTAGCTGGTCAAAAAAAAAAAAACGAATTAATTACATATTTATCACATAAAATTAGATGTACTTCATAAAGTTCAACAGGGTTCTACTCAGTTTTTTAAAGAAATTTCACTGTAAAATTATAGGGAATAAGATTTTGTTGAAGAATATATTTTAATGTATAAAATCCTCAATCATATGCTAAATTGCTAAAAATTTAATTGAAAGCTAATCAAGAAATAGAATTAACACAAAACACAATATAGGTCTAAGTTAAATGGCCCCAGTGATATATCAGCAAACTCTTAGGGCTAGGAATTAAGATTGTAGAGTTAAACAGTTTTAAGGTACCAATCGCCCTCTATATTTGACTATATCACTGGGCTGATAGAAAAAATAGTGCATAAAGAGAATTTGGTTGCTAAAAACACAAAACCATAGCACTATAATAGAATAAATTTACATATCATAAGAAAAAAATAGCTTAATATCCATAGAAAGAAATTAGAAGATTATGAAATTTAAATATTAAATAAGTTCTTCAACCAGAACCTGTCAAAATGTCTGGAAAAGGAAAGCACTAAAAAAAAGTTGTTCTAAAATATTTTTTTTTTAAAAAAAAGAAAACATATGTAGTATTTTTACTGTAATCAAACATAGTGCACAAACATCTTCAGTTGGTTTTAATTTGTTACAGTTTTTAGCAATAAACAACAGGACTGGAACCAATGAAGAAAACCTTAATATTTTATTACATCAAGGCAAACACAGCAAAATACACAAACACATGCAGAGAGATGACAAAGGATAAAAGCATTCTCCCTTCTCATTCCCGAGATCTCATCTTTTATATTTTTTCCTTCCAGAAGCTTCTTGAATCTTCATTAATCATATGATTTTCAAGGTTTAATACACTGATTTCTCAGTGAGTGTGTTACATCCCACTGTTCAGCTATTCAAGGGATTTTGGCGATGGACCTTGTAATTTTAAACCATGGTCAAGAGATGAGGACAACACCAGAGCTGGCAACCCCTCTCCTAACTACCATGTCACACCAACAGGAGGACATTTGAGCTCTTGACAAATTTAACATCCATTGCTCCCCTATATAGAGGGTCTTCAGTGGCACTAGGCACGAACACATAACACGCCGGCCACGAATTAATTACCTTGACCACCAGGCTGCCGTGGCCACCACTGATTAGTTAGATTCAGTGACTGATACAATATTGCATTATCTAACCATGAAATGTGTCAGCATAACACTGTTTAAGGAGACAAAATTATGACTAAAATTGCTATTTTCCATTAGGCAGATAAACAAAAATAATTATCATGCAATTACTTAAAGGGTTTTAGGCCATCATAATTTTAAGAAAATCAAACAAAAGAAAGTTTAAACAGAGCTTATATGCATACTTACATAGCTTTGAAAATATAGATCTAATTGTTCTTAGAATTTTAAAAAAATAGGCAGGTCTACTTTTAACCACACAATAAAATTAATGATTTACAAAATAATAAGGTTTATAAATGTTATAATCATTCTGAATTTATAAATGAACATGATTAACATGTAATTGCAGGTGATATAAATATCAAGAAAGATTCTTCAAGAAAATTCTTATAGAAATTACAAATAAAACTACAGGGTTTAGATTAATAATTTTTTGTAATAATGTTGCAATTGAAACACAGATTAATAAAGATATTGAAAATTCTATAACAAAAATTGTTATTAAATATGGTTTTCTGTTTGAAACTTTTAATGAATTTACATTCAATTTCTCAAACACTTATAGAAACTGAATAATAGAATCAAGAATGGTATTATTAACAAAAATATCAAATTATAAACATTAAGGAATTTTGAAAGAGTTCATGTGCATTAAGTTCAAGGCGTTTTTCAACTACATTCTGAATAAACATTTTCAAGACAATAATACCTTCATAGAAGCAAAACGTAACAAAAAACAAATATGCAACATGTCTGCATTTCATAAAAAATTAGGTTTAAGAGTTTTAATATCTTACTTCTAAATTCTACAAAAAGAATTTTTAAATTTAGAACATTCACAAATGGTTTTAAATACCTATATTACAAATTTTAATAAATTGTGTTGTAAAGTTTATTCAGAACAGTTTAAACAACATTAATAACACCATTGTCAAAAATAATAAAGATATTATTAAATTCATGCAAAGTAAAAACATAATTTCTATTCATAGCTTTGATTTTGAAAACTTAATTTAATTCCATTAATATAGAAGACATGATCAAGGCTCTCAAACAAATGTATAATATAAATATTCTTCAAATAAACTAATAAGCTTTGAAAAACATAAACCAGTATATTAAAAGAACTAGTATTAAAGAGGATACAGTACAATTCAATCGACAAAAATCAGCCAAAAACTCAAGTAATTATTTTTTAGCCTAAATTGTTCTTTATATAACTTTCTATAATCTCACAAAATTTGAAAGTTCTAAGTTAAAACAATCCAGATTATAATAACTTTTATGTTCGTTTTTATTCTCATCCATAATTCAAATAAAACTATAAGCTAATTTATCTCAGAAAGAAAAAATGAACAAGTTAATCTTCATTTCAAATGCTAAGGATGTTTTTCTATAGTGCCAAATGCTTTGATATTTTTTCTACCTAATGCAATTAATACATGTGACAAAAACTTATAAGCATTTTTAAATTAAAGCAATACTAATTTTTTAAAAAAAAAAACTTAAATTTAGAATTTATGGACTTTTCAAAGAATTTTCAATAATCTTTCATAAAAATAATCATGACTGATAGTTTACAAATATCAATCATATTACCAGAAAACCCATACTAACTTTTGTTATGCACAGTTTGATGTACTTGTAAATCAAATTTCATGTGTGTATCAATTGTAGTAAGAGGAGTAGCATTATGAAATCCCTTTATAAATTTCTAAATTTTTTTTTAATTTAAATGATTAGCTTTTTGCAGTATTTTAAGCATAAAAAATATTCTACATAATATACATATACATAAGCTTAAAGTAAAAAAAAAAAAAATAGTAAAATACATTAAGTCAAAGATTTTTTTATAAATTGCACCATGTACGTTAAAAAGAAAATAGTATTAGAAGTAATATTTAAAGAAAATTTTATTTCGTGAAATGGCTTCTGTTATCAACAAATTAAGGGGCTCCCCCAACATAGGACAGCCAGCAATTGTCTAGCTAATATGTACCTGCACTACTATAAAATTGGTAATATAGATAATAATTCTTATCATATATATATTATATGATTTGAAATATAATTTACCACATGCAAATATTTATAAAAATAATGTATAAGTAATAAATTAACATAATTTTTTATATATTCTTAACTTTAAACTTTTTTTTTTCTTTTTCTCTTTTTTTTTAAAAAAAAAATATATATTAGTTTCAAACATTTTATACAGTTGATTCTCTACCTATAGATTGTATCCTGTTAATATAATCATTAATCTCCTGTATACATTTTTTTCCTACTTGTTATTTAGCTTTGTTTCTTATTTTATGTTTTTGAAATCTTAGGTATATTTACTGAATCCATGATTGTTCCTTTTAATTATTTTATATTTGCTCTATTTCCATCTTTATATTATATTCTCAAAATCTATATTTTACTAATAGTAGATACACATGTAATTTTTAGGCTCAAGTGATATTCAATTTTGGTCTCTGTTCTTCATTATTTTTCTTATACTTACATGTATAAATTTTCTTCTCAAAGGTTGTTGGGACGATCCATCGAAGCAAGCTTAACCTTACATTACTGCCTTAAGTCAGTGATAACTTTAAAAAACATAACAGTTTTGACTTTTGGTCCATTTACTTTTTCTTGTTTCATTTCACTCTATTCTGTTATTTTTATACTGTATTTAATATGATTATTCTTTTCTTTTATGTTATTATATATAATCACACACATAAATTGAACAATTAGATAGAAACAAATTAAAGGTTATTTAATCAAGCATTGGTAGTATTCATTAAAAAATAAAATTTACATACACTTGATTTTTTTTTCTTTTTTAAATAATTATCACTTTTGAAACCCATGTCACTCCATTATAAACTAACATTCACTGTCAGAGATTATAATAAATGCTATTGACAAACAAATTTCAATTAAAAATAAATAATTAGCATGTTTAAAAATTATTTAAAATTTCTATATTTTGTGTGTGTGTGTGCGTTTACTGCTTTTAACATAACAAACACTAACTTTTGACGCAAATGAAAATTTTCAATTAATAATACTATTTATTACAATACAAGGTAATCAGGTAATCTAAAAATATATTTCTCAAAAATAGTATCTATTATAGTAGCCTGTACATACATAACTTAAAAGAAATTCATTAAAAAATATTTCTTTTCAAAATTTACTAATATCTATCTGGAAAACATATCCTTACTCTTTTTGAAAACTTCTGAGAGTGGAACTTTTGAAGGTAAGGAAGAGAACAGAATTCTGTGTCTGATGGGGTTCCAAATGGCATACTTAGAGTTAAATAATTGTCCAAATCAATCAAACAAGTAAGTCTCTAGCATGAGAAACAAAAAGATCATAATAATGATATGACACTCTCATTCACAAAAAATGTTTCACTTGATAATGTCCCAAAGCATGAGGGAAACAGCATTATACATCAGTTTTAAAATACTTTACTCATGATAGGAAATTATGATAGTTACAGAAACAAGTCAATGTATGTGTGAAACATCTGTATATCAAAATTACTATTATATAAAATGTACATAAATGCAATTGTATAACAATATGAGTAACAAACAACAAAATTCACACATTAGATATATCTATTTAGCTTGCAAATATAAATAGTAGTAATAGTAACCAGTAGTTGAAAGCCTGCTAGATTAGGTTAAATCACTAACATATAAATATTTTTCTTATCCAAACTATTTATATATTTTTATTCAAGTAATTATATACAGTAGCAATCTTACAATATGAGTTGTTCCATTCTCATGAAAACATATTTCAAAACACATTACCATATTTCTCTTAAAATATTATATTCCTTTTTAAATTTTTATAACTTATTATCGAATTTTTTCATAAAACTTTACATAATAAATTTTTTTACGATAGATATTAGAGTTCAAAATTGTAAAACATGTATTGTCATTACAGTAATATATATATATGTAAGGATAATTAAATTAGATTAAAAATTAAATTCCCTATCTAGCACTTGACTCATCTTTCTCAGTTCCATCTTCAAGTATCAAACTAATCACCCATTTATTTCTTCCGAACATATGGCCTAGCCAATAAACATTTCTAATTCCAGATCATTAGATTTAATAGTCAACATATGTCAGCATTAACTTGCAAGCACCCTCTTCAAAGCAGCGATACTTACCATATGTTTTTCAAGTGTTATCCACTTGAAACCACCACCATGGCGTGCTTTTTCCTCCCTGCTCTCGGTGTCAGAACAGATGTACAAATGAAAGAATAAAGGTCGTCTTTTCACTTTTCTAACTTTAATCTGATTCTGTCTTAAAAATCATGACATATATATATATATATATATACATCAAAAAGGGATCAGGTGACTCGGAACTTTCCAAAATTTAAGAAAATTTTTAGAAATAATAATGTGAATGTATTGCTTCAGTATAATTCATTATATTCTAAAAAATTATAACACATTAAAAGATTATCATATAATAGTATTTTTTGCTTTATAAGACACTCAAATATTTTTACTTAAAATTTATTTAAAAAGGAACACTTACATCTGCCATTGTCAAATAATTCAAAATGCCTAGTAAAACTGAAAATCCTACTGATATAGATGATCTATTAGGAAGAGAAAAAAAATATCATAGTAAAAAAATTAATTTTTCTTTTATTGACATAAGTTTAAATTCAGTTTAAGCTTACATTTTGAGAAGATTCCTTGTATCTGTGTTTTTATCTTCAACAAATGGTAAGCAACAGACAAGAAAATTGCCCTGAAAAATACAGACAGCATATATTAAGAATGATAAAAAAAATTAAGTTAAATACATCATTTTATATACAACAATCAAAAAAGATATAAATTTTTCTATACAAAACATAGTTTCTATTTTTAACACACATTATATAAAGCGAAAGAGAGGAAAAAGTATAATATGGATATGCATGCATGTAGTAGACACATTAGCAGAATTTTTCTTTAAAGAATGGTCAAGATTTTTGCTATAAATGGGAACAATACTCTGAAGAGCAAATCTAAATATTATTGAGATGCAAATTACATTCTATGTATGTCTTGCTTATTAACTTTAATATTCATTTGTATGCATAGGAAATATATAAAGGAAAAAATATATTTACCCCTAACACATAGGGGTACATTTCCCAAATGACAGACGACAGAATGTTTCAATTTTAAAACTGTTTAAAGAGTTCATTAATATATAGAATTTTTTTTATATTATTCTTTTTAAGTATTAAACTTTGCATTCAAATTTTACAGCATTTATCCAACTTTTTGATGGTTACTTCTGTAGTAAATAATTATTTAGAAGGCAAATTACAATTAAAATTATTTGTAAAAGCATAATTATATAAAAAAATCAAAGTGATTCAAAAATAAATTAGAAATTTCCTGAAGCGTTATATAAAATTCCTGATTTTAAAAAAATATTTCACCAGTAATTTTATTTTAAATTTAATTAACATAAATTTTTTGAGTTCAAGCAAGATGAACAAAGAAATGAAATCTACTCCATAACAGAAATAAGTGATAGTCTAATTTCTGAATGTTTTTTTGCACAACCTTTCCCATTATTTAATTTAACAAAAGATATTTTTATGTAGTACAGTTACGAATGAAGACTAGTCATCCAGTACAGTAGTTAGTGACACTGACTGCAGTGCTATAGGGACTGGGTTACAATCCCAGAGAAGGCATGGATGTTTGTAAATGTATAGTGCCTTTGCAGCATGGGGGTACTCTAAATAACTGTCAAGCAACAAATCCTCTTGTGAGGTTAGTCAAAGGGGAAGAGGTGGGAGGTCCCTGACCACGCCAGGGCATTCCCCCTCAAAATTGGGGTGGAACCGAGCAAAATCATACTGTCATCTGCATGGTGCTCAAATCTAAGGCTAACAACAGGTGTAAAAATCTAGCCCTTAGCCGCAATGAATTTCGTGGACCTTGATCTGATGTTACTGTTGATCAAGTGGTATAAGTAACAACAACAAAATGAAGACTGCTACTACTAGATAAAGTTTATAATCAGTTTTACTCAGTGTGTGTATACACATATACTGGTTTGCAAAACTTGAGCAACAAAGTAAATTTTAAGCAGATAGCCATGAAATTGCAGAAAAGGGGTCCATTGCAATCAGTAAAATGAACACACAATTCAATAGAAAGATGATACATATGTAAATGTCAGGAACAAAACATCATAGGCGACAGGAGTGAACGTAAAACCCATATGGTCAGTGTGCAGAGATCAAGACAGTAAACAGAAAAATGAAGGAGTAATTAAAGACATTTTCTGCAAATACAAGTGAGTTCTTTCACGAAATATTGCTAGAAGAAATCATCTGGATGATTTCACACATGGAAAAATGATTGGAAAGCTGGAGGAGGAGCATAGTTTGACCAGTGAAGGTGAAGAGTTTGGAATCAACTAAAGTGTTAGTTTGCGTGCTTGGAAAGCCTTCCAAATCAGTACAGCTGTTAGAAAGGTTGATGGTGGCCGCCCTAAGAAAACAACTGCAGTGGATGACAGATATATCATCCAGCAGACGAGAAGAGCCTGATACCAGACCACAAGTGCCATGGCTCAGCAACAAGGCAACAAGTGTCATAGTTTATTGTAGCCAGCTGCCTTTCCAAAGATGGCCTATTCACCCGCTGTCCTGAATGCTGCATCTCTTTGAAAGTTGGTCATTGGCAGCACCATTTAGAATAGTGTAAGGAGCACAAAAACTGGACATCTCATCAATGGGGTTGTGTTCTCTTTATGGATGAGAGTCCTTTATGTGCCACAAGCGATTCTCAAAGCCAGTTAATTTGGGGAGAGGTCAGGAGATGGTTTCATCCTGCAGTTATCATCTGGGAAGGCATTATGTTGAACGAGTGGGCTGAGCTCCACATTTTTGGCAGAGTTGCTGTAACTGTATATTGCTATCGTAAAGAAGTGATTGTGTGTGTATCCCCATATGTGTCTGTTCCAAGACGCTGTTGGACCAGACTTTGTTTTAAGAGATTACAATACATGACCACACCAGACTGCTGATGTTCAGCAACTACTGGAAAGTGAAGATATGCCTTATACAGATTGGCCAGCATTCTCCTCATATTTAAATTGCATAGAACATGCATAGGATGCATTGGGGAGACGCCTTGCAGCACAATTAGATCCTCCGGGGAGCACCCAATGACTGAAATAGATGTTGATTGAGGAATGGGCACTTTTACTTAAAGAACTGTTGGACAACCAGGTGCTAAATAAGGAGAGATGATGCAAAGCAACCATTGCAGTAAGAGGAGGGCATATTCAATACTAAGGAACATCTGCTTGTTTTCTTCCTCTTGGACAGACAATCCTGCGTAGTGAGTGAGTGAAGATTAACGTCGCACTGTTCAGCTGCACGAGGGCTTTTGGCGACGGACCACGTAATTTTGAACCATGGTCAAGTGACGTGGACGACACCTGAGCTGGCACCCCCCTCTCCTAACTACCACACCACACCAACGGGAGGACGTTTCAGCTCTCGACAGATTTAGCGTGCATCGCTGCCCTACACGGCGGGTCTTTAGTGGTACTGGGCTCGAACTCGTGACAAAGTCAGCCACGATCCGATGCCTATACCACTCGGCTACCACGGCCGTGACAATCCTGCGTAATGTTACTATGAGTTAAATAAAGCCTTTATTGTTTGATTCCATACTATATGCATTGTATTCATTTTTGAAAAACTATGTTTTCATCATCATTTGACAAAATGCTGCCTCTCATTTCTGAATTTCATGTTTCTTAGATGATTTATCATGAAATTATGGTAAAAAAAATACCTGTAGCTTACGTTTTGCGTTTACGTGCATGTGAAAGTACTTTTATACATTAACTAAAGAATGTGCATTAAAATTAGTTTGTAGCAATTTTTCTACCACACTTGTTTTTAACTGTTACTGACAAAGTATTTCTAAATGAGCATTTTACTTCATTCATTTCCTTACAGCAGTAGTTTAGCCGTTAGAAAACTAAATAATACTTTTAAGATGAGTAATTTTAAAAATCTCAAAGCTTTGAGTCAGAATTTGATAAACATATGCATAAGCATTTAACTGTCTAACAATTTTACACGCAATTCGTGCCCTTTCATCCCAGCATATTTCCCCCTTTTCTCCGATGGCAAATGTGTGTGACTTTCTTTCTGTTTCTTTGATGATAATTCTTCAGCAAAATGTTTAAAGTCAGCTTGCTCGCTAAATTTGGTTTCCACTACATCCTTTACCTCAGCCATTCTTTTTTTATATAAAACCCGGTGCTCAACTTACTATAAAACCTTTCAGAAATGGTTAATGAAATAATAAGTTTTTACAGAGTTATATAATGCACCAAAATGTCAACAAGTCATGCTGTCAACGAATTCAGAATCCTTAAAGTGAGGACAATTCTTTTTCCAAGAGGAGAGCGTAAACTGAGAGTGGCATTCTACAAGGTTAAACAGCTAATGTCAGCAACTCCTTTGAACTAAATATTAAATATTTCATAGAAATAATATTTCCCCCGATTTGTTCTGTTTCATAAAGCTTTAAAAAAATGCTTTCAAAGTAATTTTTAAAATATTATTTAAAAAAATTAATATATTAGGTAACAATTCCCCAATCAAGCCC
>BMAU01002772.1:0-50883 GCA_019973935.1 Trichonephila clavipes | reverse complement strand
TGGGATATGGAGCAACAAAGGCTATGATCCCTAAAAGACAGATGTTTCTTAAAAATTAGTAGATGTCAAAATATTTCAGTTTCTGGATAAAAAATCTGAATGTTAATCTGTTAGACATAGCTTTCTCAATAATTCTTTGAAAGTCAGGTTGTGATGTGGATCGATTTTGAGAAAATGTTTTAGATGATTTCGAGGATGAATATATCTATTGCAGTTTAACAAGATGTGGTCCAAATCGTTTAAGCAATTACAAGATCTACAATTTGCGTTATCCGATAAATTGAATTTATGCAGAAGTCCTGGAGTGATGATCATTTTGCTGAAGATTCGAGTACATAGGATTTCTTCTCTTCTGTTTCTTGTCCATTTAGAGATGGTGCTTATGTTAGGAATATTTCCCAAGTTTACAAAATATTTGCTTGAATAGAAATTATCATTGGCTTTTTTAAAACTCTCTTGATATATTTTTTATTGATGTCTTCTGAGGAAATCCAGTCGATGTAAACATTAGACTCTGTGACAGTTCTTGCGAGATTATCCGCCTGTTCATTCCACAATATATTTGAGTGTCCCGGAGTCAAAGTAAAATCAACTGGTTATTAAAAAGTGATAGAATGTAAATCTTGCTAGCTAATTTATGGATGACACTATGGAATTTAATTGAGTAATTTTGAAGAGCAGAGAACAGAGAGACTATCAGACAAAATTAACAAATTCTTGTTTATAATAGATAGATCATCTAGAGCTTGGCAAATAGCCAGAGCTTCAGCTGTAAAAATAGAATTATTGTGATTTATTCTATAAGCAAAATGGGAATTTGCCGTAATACCTGCAATAGATGTAATTTGCTCATTTTTTGAGGCATCAGTAGCTATTATATAAAAGTCCTGGAAGTTACGGTTTACCGTTTCATCAAATAAGCCCCTTATAATTTGAACTGGTAAGCTTTTATCCTGAAATGCGAAATTATTGATATATATATTGCATGGGAGAATTGAAAACGATGTTATTCTGGGGATTGAGATAATGTGACTACTAACGGCATTCAAAGGGTTTAGTATATTTTATAATAGAATTTTTATCTTCTTCCATAATATTGAGATTCAGAAACTCAGGGTTATTGCTATATAATGGAGAAAAGGTTTGGCTAGAAATTTGAGAAAGGAAAAACTTATTTGCCAATCTTCGTATTTTGTCCGACAGAATTTCTTGTCCAGCCAATTTTAAAAAAGTACGATGTTTGGGGTCCATTGTGGAAGTCCCAGTGCAATTCGAAGTGCTTTGGTGTGAATGATATTAAAAAAGTTTCAGTTGGTTATCAGACCATTTATTTATTATATGACTAAAGTAGTAGAAAATACTGCATATACTATTATTTACTATTTTGATTAGATCTGCTGTTCTTGGTCCATGATGCTTATATGCCATAGCCTTAAGGCTATTAATTTTTTTCAAGGCTTTGTTATTTAATTGGTTTCTTAATGAAATATTCTGGCTCCGCTTGGAAAAATGAACTCTAAATATTTGATAGAGGATTGCCAAGGGAGAGAATGTCCCTCAATAAAATATTAGGAAACGTAGTAATTCTTTTGTTTGATAACTCTGATATTGTACTTTTATCTGGACTAAGAGCTTCCAATATTTACACCATTGAGAAGTTCTGTCCAGCGTGTTTTGCATTTTTTTTGCAAATATAATCAAGAGAATGATGAGAACAGTAAAGAAAAACGTCGTCCGCATAAACAGAGCATTCGACGTCATTTTCCAGAGTTTCAAAAAATCATGCATATAAATAGTATATAAAATGGGGGATAGAACACTGCCTTGTGGCAGACCTTGGGGAAATATCCTTATGGAGGAAAGATAGCCCCTCCATTTGATTTGAAAAGATCGATAAGTGAGAATTTGTGGATCCAAATAGCTGTTTTTCCTGTAATACCGATTTGTAGGCATTTATAAAGAAGACCATCTACATAAACTGAATCGTATGCATTTTTTTATATCAAACTTACTCCAACAAAGTATTTCTTTTTTAATTTTGCATCCATTATTGCTTTATGAATGAGATATGTAGCACTTCTGCTATCTTTAAAAGGGACGAAACCGTAATGTTGAGGATGAAGTTTTCGTTCTGTGGTTAGAAAATAGCTTAATCTATTGGTGAGAACTCTTTCAAATGTTTTTGAAAAGATGGAAGTCAGTGCTATTGGTCTATAGGAGGATATGCGAGTTTTGTCTTTACATTGTTTAGGAATCGGGAGAATGACTGCATGTTTCCAAGAGTTTGGAACTATTGCATTATCAAATAAATCTTGAAAATATCTTATTATTTCACAACCATTACGATCCAGATTTTTAAAAAAGATGCTGTAATATGATCAGCTCCAGGAGTTGAATTTTTAGAAAGTTTGATTGCTCTATGGATTTCAAAAATATGAAAAGGTTTATTAAGATTGTTGTCCTCTTTGTGGAAAAAGTCCAAAGGAATTGGTTCATGATAAGCGTTTTTAGATGCAAAGAAGTCCGCAAAAATATTTGCTTGAATTTGAGGCTGTGTAATATATCTATTATTAACTTGTAGAATATTATACTTGGGTTCTATTTTCTTAGTATTAGAGAGCTTTTTCAGAATATTAAAAAATATCTTTGGATTAGAGAAACATTATTGCAAATATTATCCCAATACAATCTTTTGGCATTTTTTACATGAAATCTGAGTTTACTAGCGTATTGTTTGTATTTGATCCATAATTGCGGAGAAATGCTACGGATAGCCTTTTTCTCAACTTCTTTTTTAATTTATAAAAATTATGGCAAGTACCATTCCACCATGGAGGGAAAGATTTGTTAGAAATTTGAACAACTCTGGTATTACTGTAAATAATTTTTTGAAATTGTATCAGTAAAATTATCTATATTCTTCTCTGGGTTTCTTAATATAATCTGCACTTCATTTTTCACCTTTGCCAGTCAATTTTTTTGATTAACCTTTTACTGGGTCTTATTAATGAAAACTCGGTAATTACGGGAGAATGGTCACTGTCAAAGAAACAATCTGAAACGTAACAGTTAGTATGTCCATAGAGACTCGAGGAGCAAATTGTGAGATCAATTAAAAGTTTTACCCGTGGAATTTCTATAAGTAGGAACAGTTGTGTTTAGAAGTATTGAATTAGAATCAGTCAACCAATCAATAAAAATATTACTATTCCTTGAGCTGTGATCCGATCCCCACATCGGGTGTGATGCAGGTTAAAATCACCAAAAATGAAGAAAGGATCTGTTAATGATTCAAAAAAAAGATTTTATTAAGTTATTATTTAGTCCACGTGGTGCGTAGATATTTATAACATAAAAAAGAAATATCTTCAATATGTATTTTGACAATAAGTATTTCTAAATCGTCTATTTGTGATATCTGTAGAGGGATTTGTTGAGCAGAAACGTTTAAAGGTACAGCTATTATCAAACCACCTCTGATCTATTTTGTCTATCTTTTCTGAAAATCTTTTTTTTCCTAGTAAATTAAATGTATCTTCACTGGTTAAAAGGTTTCTTGAAAAATCAAGATATCTGCTTGAGAAAAGGGAGGGATATTTAACCATATGTTTTTATTTTTTTAAGCTTCTACAGTTCCATTGTAAAAAGTTCATAAAAAAAAAAAAAAAAAAATTATCTCACTGAATTTTCAAAAATTTCCTCCCTTTTGAGGAAAAAAAAAAAAATTATATATATATATAGACATTTATATATTTGTAGTAAAATACTGAATGATAAGATATAAACAAAAATCAGAACATATATACAGTATTTTTTTTTATCCAAGTTCAGTGTTAAGTTTTCCACTATTCCCAGAAAAAAACTTGAACTGGGCTTATGGATGTTTTTAACATGTCGGATGCTCTTTTTCCTGCCTGGGGAGAAGATCGCGTAGTCGAACCCACTATGCTACATACTTGAGAGCACTGTTTTCCATTGATTTTTGTAAACTTTCCATTAGGAATGTCGTTTGTTTTTCCACAACTGTTAGGAAAGCAGTCATCATTTTCTCAAACTTCTTGTCTATTAACTCTTGTATGTTATTTTCTTGAGATTTAGATTTAAGTACTATCGAAAGATTTTCGGAATTAGATGCACGAAATCGTCGTCGCGCCTCACTTAATGTTACGTGCTGTCTACATTTTAATTCCATAATTTGTTTTTCTGCTAAGAACGAAGAACAGAGAGAAAAATTTGCCGGATGATTGCCCTTACAGTTTATATATATGCAGTTCGCATTTACAGTGCACTCTCCTGAGTGAGAAGAACCACAATTACAACATATAGCTGGACTCTGACAAAATCGAAATGGATGAGAAAAACTGAAACATTTGGTGCATTGTCTAGGTTTGTCAATGAATAATTGAATCTTATGATTAATAAACCAAAGCTTAACATTATCTGGTAATACAGTTTCAAGTATGGTTATCAGAACGGGGGATATTTCAGGATTTGTACCTGATTTTATAAATCTGCGAATCTCTACAATCTCAAAATTATTACTGTCTTGTAATTCCGCAGATAATTCTTCCAATGATACATTAGTAGGAATTTCATATAGTAAGAAGCGGGAAGTAATACCCTCCCATATGACGCATTAACCGAAATATTGAATTATTGATCTAAAGATAGAATTTGTATTGCACATACTGGATCCGAGGTGGCAAAACGTAATTTTCCATTTCTAGTGAATGACATGTTAGAAATTTGATCAAATTTGGGGATTTTACTTTTTATCTCCATATATAACAATTATTTTGGGGATAGATGACGGTTTTTGTTTATTTTCTAAAAACATATTTATCTCAGATATTTTTCTTTGACCGGCTCGTAAGACGAGTTCCTTTATAGACATAGGAGTGCGAAAGTATTTTCCATTCCCTGCGTCCATGCTATCTTCCATCTGTATTTTTATTTGTTTTTTAACATGGGAGAGTCAGACTTTCAAAGACTCACCTTGAGTCTATTTGCGTTCATAAAAGAAAAAAAGAATGCTTACCAAGTCCTTGTAAGAATATAAACTTAAAGAAAAAAAAATTTCACCAATTTCAGAAGCAAGAACAGAGATAATTCACGAATGTCTTCTTCGTTTCTTCCAAGCGACAAACACATTAACTCAATAATATCGCGCGGTTTTTCTCCACACATTCTGTTCAACCACACATGTCTCCTTGTCTGCCACTCATGTGTATCAATTTCCCACTTTATTATCCACATTTCTAAAGAGCCAACTAAATACCGTGCATTCACTTAATGCATAAGCTGTGCAATTGGCTGAAAGGGGTTATAATGTAATCGTAACAGATAAGAGGAACCGGATTAAAAAAGTATACAAAACTTATTTATTATTGGCAACACACCTCGCAGGGGAATAAAAACCCAACAGGAGTAAAACAATGATGCGTTTTAAGGTTTTTAATTAATATCTTTTTAACTTATTGGAATATAAATGGTCAAAACATGCATTGTTATCCAAACTAAACGTGTATACAAAATTTCAGCTCAATCGGTTGTAGACATCAGCTTCAAAATTGAGTTGCAAGATTCCACCCGAACAAATTACAGTCGGTCGAAAAAATAGTTGAGCCCCGTAGCCTTTTCAAAAAATGATTAGAAATGTAAAACGACCTTTTTTGAAACCATCTCGTTTGAAACGAAAACCATCTCAACACCGTATTTTTGTTGTACATTGTTTCATCCCCCCCCCCTTTTTGTTTTCAAACGACTCTTTTGATATGAATATTGTACATACATGTTTCCCCTAATTTTTATCCCAAAGTTAAATGTAGGGTCTAGATTAAAATAGGACTCAAAGTATCCCAGAGTAGTTGATAGGAATGGATGACACAAATTTTTCGAATTTCTCACAAAAATTTTTTCATGGCCGAGAGAAAATGATTCATTCTACCCCAGAGAAAAAGTTGAAACAGGGGTCAAATGAGGCATCGTGGTGGAGTCAAATGAAATTGAAGCATGTCAAATGAAATTCTTGGCAATAGCATGAGAAAAAAAGAGAACAAGCCAACTCTTTCCATTTTTGGTGTGACGAACCATTCCCTCCAATCTTGGTGAAAGGGACGCTTATTAACAGGTAATGTTTAAAAAAGGATGCATTCTAATCTTGGTGTATTAATGGTCACTAAAAAAGGGGGACAGAGGCGATTCGATACCCCAGGTTTCGGACTTGAAGATTTGGGCTAAAAATATTTACCATTAAGACTGCCAGAATTTGAGATAAAACATTACTTCAAATCCTGACAGTCTTAACAAAAACATTTAGCATGCGCCATGAAAAATTTGACTGGCTGCTGGCCTTTTATGGACAAGTTCTACTTTGTAAACAACAACATTGAGTGGAACCCACCAGAACTTCCGGTGTAATGTTAATCTATGGGAAAACATCGAAATTCAACTCAGTTTTTCAAGGTTCTAATGCAAGTTTTTGAAACTTTTTTTTCAATTACATGGATAGAAGATGATCTGTAAATTTCAGATTTAGGATTTTATATTATTTATTTCAGTATCTTTTTTCTAAAATACCTTGTTAAATTTTTAGCTTATTTAGAGCACGGTTGATATAATCGTTTGCTTATCGCCGTTTTTGGCGAATAATAGCATGTTTAACAAGCGAAATGTGTACTGAGTAAATAGTATTAGCTTGCGTGTGCCATATTGGATTTGTTTTATTGTTTATTATTTACGTTATCATATAAGATTTATTATAATAATTGCATTAGTTATATGTGAATTTTTTTATTCCTCTCTTGGATATAAAACGAAGAGTAAAAACAAATAATTCGGAAACTTTTTTAATTGTTTGTGTTTGATACAAATTCTTTCGCAGTCAACTTTATGGCCCTAAATTCATTCTATTGCGGAATTTTTTTTTGATAATAATAGAAAAATAGCATGATTTGTTATATTTTAATATTAATATAAAATTTCATTTTTACTGTTCTTGAAAATCTATTTAAAAATTATTATTAGGATTTCCAGCATTATTCATTGTTTTATTTTAGATTGTGTGGAAATTTTTTGAACAATGTTTCAACTTCATATATTGTATAAATTATATATTTCAATAAAAAAATTTATATTTTATATGTAATTCATTGTGTTGTAAAAATAGAATTTATTTTCATCAAAGGATAAATCTTAGTAATTAATCAAAACCTCTCTTTCATGTTAACTAACTCAGGATTTAAGAGTTTTCTACAAGTTTGAATTGCATTTTGGATTTGTATAGTATTGATAAATCATACTTTTATATGTACTAGTATTTTTAAAATTTATAAGTAATTCAATAAGTACAAAATACATTTAAAATAAAGGATAATTAAATTGAATTTCTAAAAATGATTACACCTTTTCTAATTATATTTTCCTTTTCTATAAATTATAAGCGAAAAATTTAGAATTTAAAGATAAATTTTCTTAATTTGCAAATATTTTTTCAATGGTTTTGAATCATTACTATATTATAGAACAAATATTATTGCCTTTACTGGAATCACTGTTGGAATCACTTTAGGAGTAAAAATTTATTCAAGGCATAAAAGAAGAAATACTTGTATAATAATGAAAGATTAATATAATGTGTATATTTATAGAAATTAAAAATTCACAAAGTTACCTACAAAAATGAGGATTAAATTATGAACTCATGATCAATAACAATGTTACCATAATACACTCATGTCCATAAATTAGGGATAATAAAGTTCAGGCAAAGAAAGAGACAGAAGCAAAACAAATTTGATTTATTTGTAAAGTCTGTTTATTAAACAAAAGTTTAAGAGCAAAAAAGATGCTATATGTTTCACATAATTAATAAAAATTGCGATTTTTACTCCCTAGAGCAAATTTTTAAAAAAACAGTATAACATGGTTAGTATGGTGTTTAATACGGAGTATGTCTCCCGGACGATGCAATACAGGCCTTTCAACGCCTAGGCATGCAGAGTATCAAATTACCAATCTGATCTTGGGGAATATTACACATCAAGCAATGCCCTCCGTAGTTCCGGTAGACAGATGGGAGGGGGTTGACGGGCTGCAATTCGTCGGCCAAGCATATCTCACACATGCTCTATTGGATTCAAGTCCGGTGAGTATGCTGGCCAATCCATACGGGTGTTGAATAGTAAAAGCCGTTAGGTAGCGCTGTTGCAACGAGACACTTCTATTTAGAAGTAGTCTTGTGGCAACAGTCAGCGCATGTATCTTTCTTAAGATGAAAACACTCGTTTTAGTAAAACATTCTATTGTGAAGTATTCTTGTGTCGAAATGCTAATACTTGTGAACTACGTACATTATTACATGTGAACTATTCTAATCATATTGAAATGTTCTTCAGCGTTGAAATATATCCAATTATATCAAATTGAACTTGGACTTATCATTGAATCAATTTTCTTTCAACAGACAGCAATTCGAAACCGAAACCTTTTAGTCTTAGACTACAATTGTTTACAGTCAACTAAATTCGTCGCTATTGCTAACATACATAAATTAATGGTCCGATCGCTCGGAGTATCTAAGCATTTAAAGGTTTTTATCAGGTTGTAGAATTAAAAATTTGTGTTTTCGTTTAGTTGAGTTATTTGTGTGTGACCTACATTCGGCGTTTCTTTGGACGAGTGGATTACTCTATTGGTTTCTTCTGGGTGTTTCTCGGATGTTTAGGTTGGGTGAGTCAGTTCATTTTGTAAACATATTATCTGAATGCTGTTTGTGTGTGCTTTTAGCTTGTTTTATTTCTAAATATAATGCTTTAGTATTTTAATGTGATTTTTTTCTGTGAAGATTTATTTAGTGTTCTTTCTGTTTTTTGCATTTGAGTAGTAAAAATCAATGTGATTGGATTCCGAATGTGAAAAGCACTTGTGTTACTTATTTTAATTTGATTTAAATATCTATATGAGTGGAGTTCTTCTGATCAGTAATTGTTCAAAATTTAAATATGAAATCTAAAGCGTGCTTAAACCAGAAAAAAGCCATTATATCATCACTAACGCGTTTAAAAAATAAAACGTTACAGGATATTAATGAATTGGATTCTACCGAGCTCAAAATTAGAAAAAACAGGTTTGATGTAATAGGGGAAGAATTGAAAACCTTTTTTAATAATTTATTTAGCCTTGCTAGGGATGATGAAATTGAGTGCTATATTTTAGAAAAACAAGAGCTGCTTGATACATGGGAGGAAATGTTAATTTTATTAGAAAGACGAGTCTCACATCTAAATAAAACAAATAGGAGTACGGAAGTAATTCATACAAGAAATTCTGATTCAACCGAAATTAAACTTCCTACCTTGTCGCTTCCGACATTTTCTGGAGTTATTGATGAATGGTTAACTTTCTTCGATCTGTTTCATGCAGCCGTTACAAATCATCAAAATTTAACTGGTGCTCAAAAATTACAATATCTCAAAGGGGTTTTAAAAGGAGATGCTCAGAAGATAGTTCAATCACTTCCAATAACAGATGGTAATTTTCAGATTGCTTGGGATCTTTTAAAGGAAAGATATTTTCATAAGCGTGAAATATTGAGCTCTTAGTGAAAAAACTTATGAATATTACGCCGATAAAACTTGTGACTCTCATGCTCAAATTCTAAAGTTAGTCGATTCGACTAAAGAATGCGTTCGATTATTGGAGACTCTAGATCTCAAGGTCGAGGGCACAGCAGACATAATTCTAATGTTTATCATTCAATTTAAGTTAGACTCAACCACAAGAGGTTGGTGGGAAAGGTCTCTAGATAATAAAAAAATTCCTTCGCTCAGCGAGCTTTTACAATTTCTTTCGAATCATGCTAGATCACTTATGACTGAAGGTTGTGGAGTTAAAAGAAACATTAGTAGCAAGAAAGTAACACTAGTTGCTTCAGGTTTCCAACTGCATTGTTCTTACTGTCAGAGCAATCATAATTTAAATAAATGTGATGCATTTCAAAATCTTACTGTTCAAAAAAGAGTGAATTTTGTAAAATCGAATAACATTTGTTTCAATTGTTTGACTAAATTTCATTGGAAGTCTGCTTGTAAAAGCACTAATAAGTGTCGAAAATGTGGGAAATCGCATCACACATTGTTACATTTTATGACTCCTAGTGAGCCAAATTCTTCCATTCCTAGAGATGCTAATAATTCAGCACTTTCAGCTTCAGCGAAAGTGTTTCACTCAGTTGTGTTTGATGCTACTAATACTGATACAGGTCCAAATCCTCCTAATGTAAATAATCCAAGTATAACTTCCTGTTCAGGGTTCGATTACAATTCTCAGGTGCTTCTATGTACTGCACTAGTCAATGTTTGTGATTCTTTTGGTGGAACTCGGTTGTGTCGTGTTCTTCTTGACCCGGGAAGCCAGGCTTGCTTAATTACTAGTAGTTGTTTGGAAAGACTTGGATTGCCTAGGAAGCGAACAAATGTGCGCATTCCATGCCTTGGAGCATCAGATACTCAAACTAATGGTATTTCGGAGATTAAGTTTACACGTCATTTTACATCTAATATTTCGTTTGTAATTTCAGTATATGTAGTTAATAAGATTGTAGGTCAACTTCCACATTTCAGTTTAGATTCTTCTTGGTCTGAGCCTTTTAGTGATTTGAAGTTAGCTGATCCTACTTTTTTTAAGAGTGGTCCTATCGATATTCTCATTTGTGTAAACATAGCTCTTCCAATGCTAAAGGGTCAATCTCTTTCCCTTGGGGACAATAAACCCTTTGCAGTTCGTTCAGATTTAGGGTGGATAGTCGCAGGAAATGTTCCTTCTGAAGATATGTTTTCTTCAATTGCGGTTAATAGCATCCAGGTAGTAACTGACGAGTTAGTGAGTAAATTTTGGAAGTTAGATTCAGTACCTGAAGCTAGCTTATTGACTAGTGAAGAAAGAGCATGTGAAGATCATTTCATAGATACTCATGTTAGAAACGAGGATGAACGATATGTAGTGCGATTACCATTTCATTCATCACCATCTAAATTAGGAGATTCGAGAGAATCAGCTATTCGAAGATTCAAATCATTAGAACATTCACTAATCAAGAAACCTGCGATGTATTCTCAATATAGAGACTTTATGCAGGAATATTTAACTTTAGGGCATATGGAGCTTGTTCCTAAAAATGACTACGCTAAAAGGGAAGCATATTATCTTCCTCATCACGCGGTTCTACGAGATTCCAGTACAACAAAACTGGGGGTTGTCTTCGATGCATCAGCCAAATCAACATCAGGGTATTCTCTTAATGACATACTAATGGTTGGACCCTGAATGCAACGAGACGTGTATCCAATTCTGCTTTCCTTCAGAACATTTCAAATAGCTGTGTGTGCAGACTTGGAAAAGATGTTCCGTCAAATAAGGATTTCATCGGAAGATACCAATTGACAACGAATTCTATGGAGAGATAATCCAAAGGAGACAGTGAAGGAATATAGATTAACCACACTGTCACGTATGGGACTTTATGTGCACCATATCTTTCCACTCGAACCTTGACTCAACTTGCTTTTGATGAAAGGGAAAGGTATCCTTTGGCTTCATTCGCTACACTTCATCATTTTTACGTAGATGATTTACTAAGTGGTGCCGCGACTGAAAAAGAAGCAATTGAACTCGTCTGGCAACTAAAGGAGATGATGAGAAAAGGAGGGTTCAACCTTCGGAAGTGGCAGTCTAACAGTGAAACAGTGATCAAGGAGGTTGCCGAAAATAAAGATCTTAAAAAGGTGCAAAATGATGAAGAAATAAAAATCCTTGGGATACAATGGAATCTCAAATCTGATTTCTTCAGTTTCAGTGTTTCATTACTAGAAGAGAGATGCATTTATTCCAAAAGAGATGTTCTTTCTGAAATTGCTCGTGTGTTTGATCCTCTAGGACTTTTATCGACATGCATTGTTTTTATGAAATTCCTTTTACAAGAGCTATGGAAATTAAATCTAGAATGGGGCGAACCAATCCCGGAAGATTTAAATGAACAGTGGACAACCTTCCGAAAGGAGCTTCATCTTATCGAGAAAATGAAAATACCGAGGTATGTCTTGCTACCTTCATACATTCAACTTGAGATTCATGCCTTTTGCGATTCCTCCGTAAGAGCATACTGTACAGCAATTTACCTCAAATGTATCGCATCCGAGAGTATAAGTGTCTCGCTTCTCACTTCTAAAACAAGAGTAGCCCCGCTTAAAACTCAATCTTTACCTCGGCTTGAGCTGTGTGCAGCATTGTTGCTGTCTAATGTGTTACAAGTAGTGTTAAGGGAGTTTCCTTTATCTATTTCACAGAACCATTGCCTGGATGGATTCGACAATTACTTTAGCTTGGCTAAAAACAGAACCATATCGCTGGCAACCATTTGTCTCCAACAGAGTTTCCAAAATTCAAACAACAATTCCATCAGTTTAATAGTGTCATATTTCGGGAATTGAGAATCCAGCCGATCTAGGCACGAGAGGACTCTTACCTTCTCAGCTTGAAGCTCATGATCAGTGGATTCAGGGACCTCTCTGGTTAAATCAACCCATGAATGAAACGTCATCTTATAAAATCCCAGAGACTTTCTCCTTTCCGGATAATGCCTTGAAAGAGAAGAGGAGCGTTGTTACATGTGTTGCTAAAATTGTGCCTTTACCAGAATTTATTGACAGAATATCGTCTTTTACAAAGTTAGTTCGTGTCTGTGCCTGGATTTTGAGATTCATAAAAAATAGCCGTTCACAGTCTCAAGAACTTTTGGTTACTTGAAATCATCGGAACTTCATACAAAAAATAGTTACATTGCCATTTTATGTGTGTATTTTTTTTATTCGAAACTTCTTTCTATAAGTTGCATGATTTAAGTATTCTAATTTGTTTTATGTAAATTCAGAAAGTTGATTGTATAGATTTAAGATCTGAAATTTAAAAATTCTTAGGATATTTCATTTAGTTAGTTAGTCAGTTAGATCCTCTATTTGTTCACTATTTGTCCTTATAGTATAGTGTTACATTCATATAGAGTCTGCTTTATTTACTTATAGTGTATTCAAGTAATGTTAAAATTAAGTGTCAATAAATAATGCATATTAAAATGAGTATGATTATTGAAGAAAACTGTCCGATAAGAATTTTCTGCTTCATTATGTGATAAATTTTCATGAAAACAATTTAATTTGTTCGACTATAAAATAACTTTATTAAAAAGCCTATTTCTTTAAGCATGTTTCTTAATTTATTTTTAAAAAGTCAAGTACATTTCTTTCTGAATGTTGGAGACAGGCATTTCTAAAAAAATTCAAATCTTTTGAAGGGTAATAATTACAAAGGAAGTCAAACTATAAAACATATCAAATGTTTGTTTATAATAAGATTATTTCAGATATCCCAAAACTTTAAATGATAAAAACAATTTCATTTCCATCACAGAAGAATTCCTAATTATTAATCATAAACTTTCATTATTAACCAACTATTATTTTATACACTCTGCTCTCAGAAAGTATAAATCTCTTGTTAAACATTAGAAATAGGTATGAAAATTTTTAAATAAACAAAAATATATCGATGTCATTGACAAATCTTAGTATAAATTCATTTCAAAAATTATATTTAATTGCATTTCCTGTTTCTGAATGTTCCATACTCTTCTATGAGAAATTATAGAGATAGTATTTCTAAAAACATTAAATATTTCTAGCTGGTATTTACTAAGGGAATCAGAGAATGACATTAACATTTCAAAATGGGACTATTTCATAGCTGCATGTTTATTATAAATTACACTATTTTATGAATTTATGGGGATTTTGATACACTATATGTACCAATAAGTAATTGTACACATATGAGATGTTTTTCCAAATTCAATGGACTCAATTCTATACTGTAAATCATTTTCGTGCGTAAATAAACATAATAAACTACATGAAAACAAAGGACTTATTATTAGGATGCTAAAAAATAATTTAGAGCTACTAATAAATATATAAACAAACACTGCAAGAAGCTACCTGCTTCGCACACTAACACCTATAATGACAAATATACTAAACTGAAAAAAAATTGTGCTAAAAAATTACGAGAAAAATACTTCATACCTAATTATTAAACAAGGATAACGCAAAAATATAACAAAAATAAATAAAATTTCAGAAATAAGCTTCACACACAAGAAGTAAACATATCAAGCATACGAAATTTACACGCTGATTCAAAACGCGGGGATATGTTGCTATCCTTGTCACGTGATTTCGCCTAGGCGTCTCAATGTCTGTGAATCAAACTCATTGCTAACATACAACGCGTGATATCCTCCGATTGCAGGCATTCGACCACAATGTTTGCAGGGTGAGGACGGGCGTTGTCATCTATAAACAGAAATTCAGCACCAATGGCACCCCGAAACAAACGTACATGTTGTTCCAGAATGACTTCCCGATAGATGTGGCCTGTCATCGTTACACTATGAACATGCAGGTCAGTTATGGAACCAAGAATAACTCCTCCCCAAACGAGTCATCCTGCACCACCGTAACGCTGTCATTCAATGGTGTCCTCTAGGTGGTAATGAGTACCTGGCGCTCTCCATATTAAAGTCCGGCAAGAATCAAACTGCAAACTAAACCTGGACTCGTCGAAAAACATCACACAAGACCCTGTTGTGATGTCCACAATGCATGCTCTCTACTCCAGGTTAATCGCAGGCGACAGTGAGTTGTGGTAAGTGGAACACATCTGAAAGACCTACGAGCATATAGACCAATGTGCCCTAGGCGTCTGTACACGGTCCGCCTTGAAACTGTCGTACCGGTATCTGAAGAGAGCTGACGAGACAAGTCTGAGGCTATGTTCCGTCTGTTTCTGGCAGTAGCTGCCAAATACCGATCCTCATTCGGCGTTGTAACTCGGGGGCGACCTTTGGTGTAACATCTACTCACATTACCATCATCTTGGAATCGTTGCCAAAGTCTGGAGATGACACTCTTAGGATTCCAAATTCCTGGGATACTTCCATCTGGGTACGTCCACATTCCAGTCGTCCAATGATTCTACCACGTAAAAAATCATCCAAATGCTTCCTTTGTGCCATAACTATGCGGTTATTGCACTGAAAGGCTTTTAAAGTGCTTGTAAACAATTTTACTTTGTCAGCATTCCTTATATACCCCTCTCTTACACTGTCGTCATTGTGACATACTATCCGCACCATCTGGTGGTTTCCTGAAATTTGCATATTCTTCTTCAAGATGTGTCTGATAGTTCTACAGGTGAAATTTTTAGTTTGGAGTTCAATCTCTGTGTGATTCTGAAATATCCTTAATTTATGGACATGAGTGTATACAAACACTTGTTAAGGAAAAATACTCTTTCATTAAAAGGGAATTCTTGTAATCAAAAATTTTCATATTAACTAATATTATATATACACTGGCTGTTTGTGAAAATACATTTCAGTATTACTATTAGACGGATATAAAGATTAATATGATATTCATTATTTTATTATTTTCAATTGTTTAGTTTACATGTGATGAATTTTCAATTTAAATAAATATTTTATGCAACAATATTTTTAAAGATATTTATTACTTTAATTATTTAAAAGCTTGGTTTATCTTTATTCCTAGATTTATATAGTAGGAATTAAAAAGACTTAGGAGATTCGTTGTTTTTAATTATTCTCAGAATAACTATCTTGTCAATATGTTCCAGATCTTTCTTGTAACAAGGCATTTCAGAGCCGTTGAATATTATTTCTTGGATAACTTGGGAAGATCTACATACACATTTAAAAAAAACACAAAAAATGAAGAAATATGGGAAAAAAGAGCAAAAGACATAAAAATTATCTTTATATTTCTCATCTTGAAAAATGGAACAGAAAGGCAGCAAAAAATAGAAATACAGAAGTTTTAATCAATAAGTTGCGAGCTAAAAAATTACCATTAAATGATATATATTTCCTTTTTAAACAAACATATTCTCCTTTGTGTACAGATTGTAAAGTACTAGAAACTAGGGAACATTTTATATTAAACTGTATCAAATACAAATCGCAGCGTGAAATTTTGAAAATTTTTATCTCCAACCACGGAGAATGGTCTTATTCCTCAATAGCGAAATGTAAAACAATAGAGCATGTTCAAAAAGTTGAAAAATTTCTATCATCCAATATAGATTCTAAAATTCCAGTTACTCTATACTCTACTTTCATTAATCTCAGGTGAAGCACAACGCGATAATTCAAATTACTGATGGACAGTGCAATCACGAACTGTGCGTTACAACTTGGATTAAAATCTGATCAAAATTTTATCGGAGCATAAGGCGTTAGCCATGTTCGCCACTATTACAGTGATTTCACTGTATTGAAATGAACTGAACTGAACAAGGCATTTAAACTCGCTGTTCTTTGAAATTGTCCAATTCTACTTGTTTGCATGTATCTGTTACACTTAAAATTAACATTCTTTTAGATTACAAGAAGTTTGTTCTCATGTTGCAGCATTTGCGACATCTGCTGCCAAAGATATTTATTGTCAAGTTATAGAATGTTAAAAATTATTAGAATTCACATAAAAACCAATTCTTTCAAAAATATGTTTCGCTAGAATTTTTTTTTTTAATTTTAGCGAAGGCTCTAAAAAATTAAATTTATTCCTGTATATTGTTATAATTTCAATGCTTATACAATTTTGTTGAGTCAGAATTCCTCCAAGAGAGGCTGCAAAGAAAGTTATTTAAGTGAAAAGTTGTGAGGTGATTGTGTGAAGCACAGCAGACTGAGTAGTGCCAATGAATCTACTCTCTTATACTGTCAAAGAGTATCAGTAGCACACATATAATTAAAGTCATTAATTTTGTAATGCTTGCTTTAATCCTTTGAACTCTATCAATGACAAATTCTTTATAAAAGATCAATATTTAATTTTGTATGTATATCTGAATAGATTTCTAGATATGAAATAAATAAATTTCAAAACATTTCAAGTAAATTTATTTGGCCATCCTGGATAAAATAATATAGACAAAGATAAATACAATAAACTAAGATTATATAATGTTAATTTAATGGAAATTTTAAACAGTAAAATGACATTTGAATTGTACATTTTTTATATTAACTGCAAAAAGCTTGAGTCTAATACCCAGGCAGCATAGCTGGATATTCTGTACATTTTATCCCCTTTTAAGTCTGCATTTGGCATAGACCAATCAGCTTATTTCACCCAGCAGTTATGAGCTGTCATGGCCTTGATCATAACTGTGAGGGTTGTAGATAAATTTAAAAATATTGTTACATATAACATTCTTCACATTTTTACTTGTACTGTAAATAATTGTATCATTTCAATGCTTACTTTGTAAATATTGTGTTTATAAATAAATAATGGTCCAGAGGGTGGTTTAGTTATCTGTAAATGTGCAGTAGTCATATTGGATTGTATGTACTTTCAAATCTCATTTGCACATTCCACAGTTTATATATACCTATACTATTAAAGAATTATTCGTAGAATTTTTAACTCAAATAAATATACTGACAATTATTAAATTTATGACTAATGATGATTCAAATATATAAATTCAAATTGTTAAGTACTGCAAATTGTTTTATAGAATTGAGACCATTGAATTTGAAAAACTTCTCACAATTGTACTTATTGGTAGATAGTGTATCACTCCAAACTCATTAAACAGTTTTAATTTCTAAGAAACATATACATATGAAATGTTCCCAAAGTGAAATATTAATGTTTATACCTTTCATTGTCTGATTTCCTTAGTAATTACCTGCTCCAAATGTTTTAGTTTTTTCTTTTTTTTAGAAATGCTATCTCTATAATTTCTCATATAGAAGAGCATGAAAAATTCAAGAGCATGGAATGCATGTAAACACAATTTAAGAAATGAATTTATAACAAGGTTCATCGATAACATGGGTATTTTTGTTTATTTAAAAATTTTGATATCTACTTCTAAAGTTTAACAAGAGGTTTATATCTTATACAATTATTGTACTCATTTTTTATATCTTACTGATAATATCTAATTAAATTCTCTGGAGATCTTATGAATGGCTTTTTAAATTTATTTACGACAAAAAAAATTGTTTTTTAAAAATATTTACAAAAAAGTATTAAATCGCATTAACCCAAACAGATAAAATGACTAATAAAAAGTCAAATTATACAGAATTTCTAATATTTTCACTAAATTTAAACTGAAAGTATCTAATTAGATTTATGACATAAAATCTTAATTTTTGAACACCTAATGATTTGGCAGTTAACAGTAAACAAGGATTTAAAAAAATATTTGTTTCTTATATATATATAAAAGTCTGTGAATTTTATTTGCTCTTATTTGAGCACTATCAAAATTAATTTAATCAAATAAAATGTGAAATATATCACACGTAGGAACTAGAAAGCAAAAACAGGAAACTCTTCTTTACATTTGTAGCTTACCTACAAAACCTTTCGTAGTGTGTGTTTTTGATCCAAATTAAATGAACTATGAGGTTGATTCATGTGACATCACGATCACGTGTTGAGGAGGGCACGTGAATATGTTTTGGTTTGTTTCCCGCTTAACTCTAGGTGGCCGCGGTAGCCGAGTGGTATAGGTATCGGACCGTGGCTTGCTTTGTCATGGGTTCGAACCCTGTACCACTAAAGACCTGCCGTGTAGGGCAGCGATGCTTTAAATCTGTCGAGAGCTGAAACGTCCTCCGTTGGTGTGGTGTGGTAGTTAGGAGAGGGTGGTGCCAGCTCAGGTGTCGTCCACGTCACTTGACCATGGTTCAAAATTACGTGGTCCGTCGCCAAAAGCCCTCGTGTAGCTGAACAGTGCGACGTTAATATTCAATCAATCAATCAACCCGCTTAACTCTAACCCAACACTTCTTTTGTGTACTATTTTGCTCTTGCTCTTTTATATTATAACTCGATTACAGTAAAAGATCAGATGATTGTATAGGAAAAAAAATCTTTTTTTTAATATCCCGGTAAAAAAATTCGAGTATTTAGTTAACATGATGAAGCGTAAGGATTTTAAACCATCTTCTCACTTATTATGCTCTGACCACTTTTAATAAGCTTGTTTTCAATACCAAACATTTAGAAATCGTCGCCAGCTCCATTCCTACTATTTTTGTATTCACAAAAGAAACTTCTGCTAAAAGGAATTTGGATAGATATCTACAGGAATGTAAATATTTTTTGTTTATTTTAAATTATATTATATCGAGAGAACATACATAAAAAGATAAAATATATTTAGTTAACTTAAATTTTAATTATTTTACACATCTTCAGAGTAGTTAATAGATATTTCTGTATTAAATTACCTAAAATAAAAACACAAGAATCTGATATGTAACCCTACATGTCATATATTAAAACAAGTTTTTGTCTATATATATATAATGCATTATACTATATAATTTTATTCTTTTGGGAAACAAAAATTTCGAAAAGAATTCACTACAGAAATGAAAAATATCTTAATTTACTACAGGTTCATTAATGTTTATACTTGATGATAAATTAAATACCATTTTCAAACATTAGAAATGCAAATTACCATTTACCTTTTGTAAAATTATAAGTAAAAAAAATTATACAACATTTTTAAAGCCTTTATTCGCATCACCATTTTAGTAAAAAGATATTATTTATTGAGAATTTCATTCTGAATGTGGTAAAAAATTAAGGCATTAAATTTTTTAAATTAAATTGTGTATATTAAAGAAGATAAATTTGTGTGTATAATATTGAATATAAAAATTCTGTACCCCCCTGCATGGTCAAAATAATAAGTTATTTTTGAATCCATAATTCTTTTACACAAAAAAAAATAAAAATTATAAAATATTAGTGTGGTGTATCTATTTATTATGTAGTATAAGGATTTCTTAACACAACATCTGTTTTTCTGAATTTGACTGGTATAAATTTGTCATACAGATGTGCAATTTTTTTTTACTATTGATGACATTGATATTTGCACAAGGGTTATCAAAATGTAAAATTCATCAATTTTGATGATAAGTTTCACATATAGACTATACACATATTATTGAAGTATAACACAGTTTATTGAAGAAATCTATGTAACCCCAGCTGGAATGTATTAAGCATAATACTCTGGATTTCAAGTTTTACATAAGTATTAAAGTCTAAAAGGTTCATCTTGTATTGATACTACCCTGCTTATAAATTTATGTCCTGAATAAATTTGTTGTATTGAGTTATTTACAAATATTGGCCCAAGAAGTGTACTTAGATCAGTTCTATGATATTTATCAGTAATTAAAATCATGAAACCACATATGATTTTACATATAGACATTTGATTCCCCGTAGGATATTTACTTTCTAAGAGCAATAGAAATATTCGAAATTTTAATCTAACCTTTTTCAATTCTCTATTTACCCTTAAGTGAATAACTTGACAAATTGCTGTTCACAATAATCTACATTAATGCAAAATTCAGTAAAAAAAAAGGTAATATTTCAGTAAAAAAATTTCAAAATTATTTTTAATGGGTTAATTGTCCTCAATCACTGATATTTTTATGGGACGCGTATTGAAAGGGCAACTTTGGAGCGCTTCTACCGTATTTTCCTGTATATAATCCGCGGAATTAAATGTTAAAAAGTTTCAAATTTCGTTGTGCGTATTATACGCCGCCGCGGATTATCTGAGAAAAAACATTCTACATCAGAGAAAAGCGAACAATAAAGTTTTGAAAGAAATGCCGTTTATGTTTTATAAAAGAAATAATAGATGGCACTTTCATGACTCGAATGATGTACTTCAGCTATATCTAGATTTGTCCAATTACATTCAAAAACGAATTTGATTCCTCGGAAGGAAAAATATTTATTAGTCGCTGGCGCCATTTCCGATTTTCTCTTGACTAGAGCTATTACATCCTTCAAAAGTTTTCATCGTGTTAAAGCAAAAGCGTTAAGTTACACTGCAAACTTCAATCTAAAAGTTATAGAGAAGACAACTTAAATCAGGAAGCTGCAAGGTTTTTCAACGTTGACGAATTGAATATTCGTTTGTGGAGAGAAAACAAGACAAACTTCGAAAATTGTGATCGACGTTAAAGTGCCGATCATCGTGCTAAACCTCACTGGCCAGAATTAGAGGAAGAAGTAAATAAAAGGATTTTAAAAAAAAGACAGAGGGAAAGCAGTCTCGGTCTTAATTTTTTTGTTAACTTGCTAAATTAAGAAAAAAGAAAAGATTTTTTCCGCTTGGAATGTTTTGTTAAACAACTCAAAACATAGATGGCAGTAGCAATGAATTTTGTTTTATTGAGATTATCGTAAAAAATATTATCATACATATTTAAAAAGACGTTTCATAATAATTTTTTTCTGTACAATTTCTTGCTTCTATTTTCAATTATATTGTGTATTTTTTGTCTTATATGACACTCATTATCGGCAGTTTATGTTTTGGATTATTCGGTCTAAAAACTGCCGTGGATAATACGTTTTTTTTTTCTCGAAAAAAAAAGGCTTTGCGGATGATACGCGGCTGCGGATTATATATAGGAAAATATGGTATATTATAATATCGACTAATTTCTTCAAATCATAAAACCACCAAATGCTACGATATACAACCAATAGTGGAAACTGTTCATGTTTGAACACAGTAATTATAGTGATATAATTTTTTTAAAAATTCGGATGTTTTTTTGCTTGGCGAAATTAGTTGGCAGTTTAATACGTGTGTTCCAAATTTTGGAATGGTATGAGTACTGATTTAGCATTTCTTTGACAAACTTTGAAGTAATTAATTTTATAATTGAAGTTAATATATTTCCAAACTTCAGAGAGAGAGAGAGCAAGAATTCTGAATCTATTTTCTTAATGTTGTTTCATTTTCAATTTTTTTTAGTATAAATATAATTATGTATAAAAAGATACTTTAGATGCATAATCAGTGATAACGAAATAGCATGTCAATACATTAATCCAAATAAGTTTAAGTTTGGATGAACTGAAGTATATTTAGCACTATACATACAATAACTGGTAGAAATAGGTATGCATTAAATGTTGGTATGTTCAGTGTAAAAAAAATTAAATATTCCCATTAAAACAGAAGATAATGCTTCGTATATTTTAGAGGAACCAATTGTAGGAATTTTGCAATTAGTGTGAAATTCAAAAAAAGAAAATCCTTTGTCAATTTTATTTTGATTTAGTATATGCAATGTAAAGATTTATTAATAAAAGCATTGCTACATTGCCATTTTATATGTGTATTTGTTTTTTTTATTCAAAACTTCTTTCTATAAGTTGCATAATTTAAGTATTCTAATTTGTTTTATGTAAATTCAGAAAGTTGATTGTATTGATTTAAGATCTGAAATTTTAAAATTCTTAGGATATTTCATTTAATCTGGATCCATACCATGTACAATTTCTCAAGAATACTATGAAAAGTTTTGTTGACAACCTACAAATATAATGGTCTCCTGTTTTTGCTTTTTAGTTCCTATGTCACATAGCGGATTGTTTTTCTTGAAGATTTAATTAATTTTAAAGAACAGACAACCCAATTACTTGTTTATTTACTATTAATTGCCCGTGGTGGTGTTTAAAAACTTGTTTTTATGTCATAAACCTAATGAGATAAATAAAGTGAGAGAAAATTTCAGAATTTCTGCATAATTTGACCTTTTTTTAGCTATTTAATCTCTGTGATTTAGGAGAGGGTTTTCTTAATTTTTTTTACAGTATCATTTTATTTGTTTGGGTTGATGATATTTAATACTTTTTTCTTGTAAATAAATTGAAAAGGCCATTTATAAGGTTTCCAGGTAATTTTATTAGATATTATCAATAAGATAAAAATTGAGATGTAATAACAAGATATTATGCACGTTAAATATTGACAGTTAGATCCTCTATTTGTCCTTATAGTATAGTGTTACATTCTTAGTCTGCTTTATTTACTTATAGTGTATTCATGTAATGTTAAAATTAAGTGTCAATAAATAATGTATAGTAAAATGAGTACGATTATTGAATAAAACAGTCCGATAAGAATTTTCTGCTTCATTATACGAGAAATTTTCATGAAAACAATTTAATTTGTTCGACTATAAAATAATTTTATTAAAAAAAGCCTATTTCTTTAAGCATGTTTCTTAATTTATTTTTAAAAAGTCATTTCTTTCTGAATGTTGGAGACAGGCATTTCTAAAAAAATTCAAACCTTTTGAAGGGTAATAATTACAAAAGAAATTAAACAATAAAACATATCAAATGTTTGTTTATAATTAGATTACTTCAGATATCCCAAACTTTTAAATGATATTAAAAACAATTTCATTTCCATCACAGAAGAGTTCCTAATTATTAATCAAAAACTTTCATTATTAACCAACTATTATTTTATACACTCTGCTCTCAAAATTATAAATCTCTTGTTAAACATTAGAAATAGGTATGAAAATTTTTAAATAAACGAAAATATATCCATGTCATTGACAAATCTTAGTATAAATTAATTTTCAAAATTATATTTTCTTGCATTTCATGTTTCTGAATGTTCCATACTCTTATATGAGAAATTATAGAGATAGTAATTCTAAAAACATTAAATATTTGTAGCTGGTAATTACTAAGGGAATCAGACAATGAAAAGTATAAACATTAACATTTCACAATGAGACCATTTCATATCTACATGTTTCTTATAAATTACACTATTTTATGAATTTATGTGTGGCATCGCTTTTAAATTACAACTAATTTCTATATATACACGTCATTTGGCTTTTCAAAAAACTTCCCCTCAAATCGCGCAGCGCTTGTTAATGTTATTGTTAGTCGGCTGTCTACGCCGCGTTCCCAAAACCAGATGTACATCAACACGAAACAATATATATATATATATATATATATATATATATATATATATATATATATATATATATATATATATATATATATATATATATATATGCATTATACAATTACAAACATTTTACAGTAAACCATTAAAACAAATAACTAAAGGAATTGTCGCATCTTAGTGAAGTCATACATAGAAGTAAACAAATGCATTTTTACAATTGTTTTATCCATATTTATAAAAAAATTTATAAGGCAAAAGCTAATTTTTCTCTTCTAGAAAAATACACTCATTGTAGTGTCCACTTTTGCTTGGCTTCTTAAATTTTAAACATCCAACCGTGAATTGCTTCATTGCACTTGTTCGAAAGAATATAAAAAGAAACGACACAACCTGGTTCTTATGATTTGTAGTTGGCGTTTCCTAACAGGATCTCTAGGGACAAGGATCTTCGAGTACTCACTCCTTTCCTTTCCTGGTCCTCTCGTTGTTGATCATCCCTCATTTTGGCATTCCTGTTGCCTGATCTTGTTCGCTCTTCGATGTAGGGTTTGTCTTTCCTTCCTCTGCCTTGCCTGGATCGAACTGGTCCTCCCTGTTGTGTCTTCATCTCCATGGCTAGTCGGGACTCCACTTCACTTCCACCTCTTGGTCTAAAGATATATCTGTTCGTGCTGGCTGCTACTTTATCTTGTGTTCGGCGTTTCTTGCTACATACTGGTAAAACATTAGAATCGTTTGATGACAAAGTTCTCTTATTCCTTTTACTTATTGAACCTTTCTGAATCTTCCTTTCTGGTCCACTCGACCCAGATTCACGTGATCGTTTATACCCTATAATTTCCTTTTTGCTTCTTTTAATCCTACTTTTCTCAGACCAAGAACTAGGTATTGATCTGATAAGTGCTCCGCGCTTATTGGTCTTATTTGTGTGTCTCTCCCTGAACATTTTTAAAACTTAACCCTTTTTCCTCTAACTCATGCTTTACATCTGACGCTTTCTTCTTACCATACTGCAACTCATTTGATCTTTGTTGTACTCTGTCAAAACTACTCGATTTTTGTCGTGAACTATTGCTATACGAGCCACCAGTTCTTATCTCCATCTCCTCACATTTCCTATGACGATATATTCTAACTTGATCGACATTAACCGTTAGCCTTTTCCCCGCCTTCCATATCACTACGTTGTTATTCCTTACTTCTAATACTCTATACGGACCTTAAAATTTTGGCTTAAATTTCGCTAACACTTTTTTTGTTGCCGAACTTAAAGGATGCGTTGCTATCAAAACCCAATCATTCACTTTAATTTGCACATCACGCCTGCGTCTATTATAATATTTCTCCGATTTTTCATGTGCTTAGCCTTTGTGTTTCGTCTAGCTTCCTCAAACAATCTCTCAATATCTCCTACTGCAAAATCAGTTCCATCCGATACCATCACTAATTTCTGAAAAGGTGTACTCAACTTTCGACTTAATAATTCCACAGGGGTTTTTCTCATCATTTCATTCACTCACTGCAGTACGAATAGCATAAGCAAACTTATGTAAGAACTGCTCCCCTGTGTCATGTTGCTCATTGACATAATTTGCAATCATTTGCACAAGATCGCGATTTACGCATTCTGTTCTATTTGCTTGAGGTCTATATACAACAGTCTTCACATGCCTTATGCCTAATCTTTCGCTTAAATGCTCAAAAATATCAGAGATAAATTAAGGACCATTATCACTTATTAATTTTACTGGAGCCCCAAAACGTGGTATATAATTATCAAAAAAAAATATCCGCTATTACTCGAGCCGAGGCTTTTTTAAGGGGTATGGTTTCAGCCCACTTGCTGAAATGATCCGTAATTACTAATGCATATCGATTACGTCTCACTCTTGACGTAGAGTACGGACCTAACAAATAGAACGTAACTATCTCATTTGGATAATTTGATACAATCGGAATTAATCGACCAGCTGGTAACGTGTTTTTACAATTATTAATTTGGCACATGTGGCATGTAGAGACATAATGATCAATAAATTTTCTCATATACGGGAAATAACAAACATGCCTTATTTTATGATAAGTTTAAAAACGTCCAAAATGACCCGTTAATGGCTTGTCGTGAAATTCTCTCATTATTTCATTCCTTAAAAACTTTGGAATGTATACTCTCATTTCTTCTAATGACGTTGCATATTTCGCATAAAACAACAAGCCTTCTATTAATTTCAAGTCGTGGGACCAATTCTCACATATTGTCACATTAACAGCTCTATCTTCTGGGTTTTCCAGATATCTATAGATATGACCTAATTCTGGGTCTGTTCTTTGCTCTTCTATTAACTGTTCTCGTGACGAAATTACCAAATCCCTGATTATTGCGCAATTAACTTTCTCTCCTATTATATGTACTTTCAACTGGATTTTTTTAACTGAAAAATTAGTCACAACATTTAACTTCGTTTCTGACACATCAACGCGCAAATTCCCTTCATCTACCTTAATATCTTCAACCTGAGAATCTTGAATCGCCAACGATTTCCGATCAAAGTCCACGCCGTGTAGGGCAGCGATGCACGTTAAATCTGTCGAGAGCTGAAACGTCCTCCCGTTGGTGTGGTGTGGTAGTTAGGAGAGAGGGGAGCCAGCTCAGGTGTCGTCCACGTCACTTGACCATGGTTCGAAATTACGTGGTCCGTCGCCAAAAGCACTCGTGTAGCTGAGCAGTGCGACGTTAATATTCAAACAATGAACCGATCAAAGTCCAAAATAATCTTTGATCCACCTATGAAATCTATCCCGAGAATACATGGGTATTCCAAATCTGCCAATACATGAAACAACGAAGGTTTTTCAAACTACTTTATTCGAATATTCAGTTCCAATAATCTGTGCCGTGATCATCTGAGTACGTGATTTCTTTACTGGTTTATAAAAAAAAATATTTTCGGTATGTCTCTTCTGATATAAATGACTTCTCCGCTCCACTGTCCCATAATTCTTCCGTAAAAGTCTCGTTTAATAAATTAGGAACGTATGAAAGTTCCACTGGAGACATGCATATTGCCGAAAGTTTAATCGGTACCTCATTTATCGACTGCGTCTAATCACTTTGAACATGACTAACTTTCAAAACATTCAATCGTCCCCTTTTCCCTGTGTCGCCTCCACTAATATTTTCGCTCGAACCCCTTTTTCTGTGGTCCCCTCTGCTAAAATCGTCTTTTTTGACTTCCATTTCTAAATTGATATCCTCTATCGTTAAATCTTCGATCATCCTTCTGAAATCTATTCCTGGTCTTGAACCACTGATTTCCTTGGCGGCTATTCTCGTAGTTACCCCTATAATCATTTCTACCATTACTCGGTCTACGCACCACTTCAGAATTTCTCCAATTTCCTCAATTATTATCAATACTAGACATCCTACGCTCATTCCAACCTCGTCTTTCCCCTTTATCACTATTTTTCGAACCCCTTATTGCCTTACATGAATATCTTTCCTCAAACTTAGCTAAGACCTCCAACAATTGAACCATGTTTTCTGGATTTCGAACCTCCACGTAATCCTGGACTTGTGGTTCAAGTCTAACAAAAATATGATCTACCAGGGCTTTCTCTGACATCCCCAGTTCTAACTTTTTATTCAATTTTAATAAATCGTAAACAAAATCCGTCGGCTCCTGGTTCTGTCTCTGTTGAGATGCATAAAACCTGGTCTTTCCTATTTTGGATGGCAGGGAATGCTTTCGACAATGCTGCTTTCAGCTGTGCGAAGTCCGTGGCGGTATTCTGCACTAACGCTGAACCGAATATCTGATACCAATCTTGGGCCTCTCCAGGAGATGACCTTTCCAGTAAGCACACGAAAAATCACTGGGTATCTCAAGTAATTTGATTTGATTGTCAATACCCTCCAAAAACTCGGTGACGTTCTCGGACCCGGAAAAGTACACTTCTGGTAAAACATTAAACCCTCTCGCGTTTCTAATCTCGGGGTTTAAATCTTGTTGGTTGCCATTGTGATAATCCCCCCTGTGTGAGTGTCAGTGGAGGCGTAGGATTAACTCGAAGGAAACATTATCTTAACACTACAAAGACGCGAAACACATTATTTTAACAATATTAAAACTAATATAACCCTTTTTAATAATAATTTTGAAGTTAAATTTTTATATGTTGGGAACAAAAAAAATAACTCAGTTGGACTGAAATAGTATAAATAACTACTTAAAATTTTTAATTTTATAACTAGTACAATTCAATGTAAAACTGGACTGATAACTTAGCAGTTTGACATTCCACCGCAGAAAAAATTCATAAATAAGTAATTTGAATTTTGAGGAAAAATTCAATTGCAAATGCAAATTAGGATTTTAATGATTAACAAAAAAAAATGATTAAAAAAATGTACACAGAGTGATCAATGAAATGTTCTGAATTGCAGGCAACTTATAACTAAATTCTATTATAAAATCTCTTTCATAGCAATTTAGATATTTATAACTACAAACCACAAATTCAATGTGACAACATACAAGCACTTTTACTCATGAAACAATTACTTCTTAAAACACAAACTCAAAATTGCTGGTTTTTATTTTCGAGATTTCATTCAAACCTGAGAAATGAGTTATTTGTAGAGTTATTATTCGAAACATAAAAAATAATATGTTTCTATCTTGATAATTTTTTGAAAGTCGAATCTTTAACTAAATCTAATAATAATTATTATAGAATAATATGTTTGTATTAGTAGAGTCCCTTCAAGAAGAAAATAATATACACACAAGAATATTCAGTGTAACCGTTGTATTTTGCAACTAATTCCTAATTTTGAAAAGCGATTCTTATAGAAACTCTGGAAATAAGAATCTGAAATTTTAAGCTAAATTATTGACTCCATTCACACACAAGTCTCACTTTTCTACGCAATTTTTAAAACTATATATTTTTAATGGTAATATTCCAAGTTTGTATCACATGATATAAACAGAGTAGTATCATTTATGATAAACTAGCTGCATGGCCCAGCGTTGCACGGGCTTTCTCTACTTTTATAAAGTTTCCCTTCCCTTCACACAAAATCAGCACTGGCATTATTCTTTTTCGAAACCACTTTGACTTGTTTGTTTCTTTCCCCTCCGCTTAAGCCTGGGCTTTTACCGAGTGTGTAACTTAATTTCCTCTTTCCTTCATGACACCAGCACTTTTGTGCGGGTGTGTGCGCGTACGATGCGAATGATTGCTATAATGATGTCATTAAAATTCCCTTTTTCAAAAATTTTTTAACTTCTTTCCTCTTCAGCTACCCCCTGCTTTGCACGGACATTTTTGAATGTATAACATATAGCTGGTATACCCGTTCTTCGCACGGGTTAACTGAAAAATTAAAACAGATTGAAGGAAAAAGAAGTTTTTAGTGAGTTAATTTTATGTGAATTGCAAATTAAACAAAAAAAGCTGATAAAAAGGATTTTTTTATTTATAATTCCTCGTAACACTCTTGAGGGTCGATTTTTCAAAATACCTCCCTAAGCTGATCTCTGCTCAGCAAAAGCAACACATTGTTAAAAGTTTTGCGTAATGAACGCTTAAAATAGTGTAAATAATTTATATCTGAAAGTGTGATACATTAATATTACTTTCTGTTGTATTTATTTCATGTTAAAATTGTAATATTCGCAAGCAAACGCCGTTTCTTAAATTATAATGGCGATTCAATGAAAAACATAGCAAAATGTTAACGATAGAGTCAAATTGGCAAAAGCCTTGCTACTTTCGTAGCTCGAGCTTTATTAGAGCTTTGTAAAACCAGCCGTGTAGGGGAGAAATGCACTTTAATACTGCATCCAACCGCATTATAATTTACTGCAGTTTTTTTCATACAATATTTTTTTTTTGATCACTACATTTAAAATTAAGGGATATGAAAACATTGTATATACATAACGGTGTATACACATAAACAAAATACTCCACTTTGGAAAATTTAATCCGTTAGAGCTAATAAATTAATTAACGATATTCCACTGTAAAATTAATCATATACACCGTTCACTTAAAATAAGTAGTCAAATCATTTTCCAAGGTCTTCACTAACATATAAAAACATAAGACACTTAAATTTTGACATGAACTATTTTTTCGGGACAAAAATAATCTTTGCAATCCGCTGAAAATGCCGTCAGCTGAAAACGCAATATCTGCTACAAAACTATTCGGCTTCCCCTCTAAAATACTCATCATAGAACCCGTGCTGCCATATATCTTGGAAGAGTGGATTTCAAAGAATATTCCTGCTAAGTATTGGTAGAATATTCCTTCTAAGTTGGTGTGGTGTGGTAGCTAGGAGAAGGGGGTGCCAGCTCAGGTGTCCACGTCACTTGACCATGGTTCAAAATTACGTGATACGTTGTCAAAAGTCCTCGTGTAGCTGAACAGTGCGATGTTAATATTCACTCACTCACACACTCCAAAAAATACAGTACAGTAGTTATAAATATTTTTATACTTAAAAACGCAATATCTGCCTATCACAATTAAAATTATAGCGTTATAATTAACTACTAATCACAAACAAATTTTGAAAATTTGTCCAAATGATGCAGTGTGAAAGAGAAAGTTTATTTACTTTAAGTACCAGAAGCGATAAAAGCATTTATTTGGAAAAAAGATCAATTTCTTACTACCAAATGTGCATAATAAAATCATAAAAAAAACATTAAAATAAAGAGATTTATAATAACCTCTCCCTTCAAAACTTAGTTTTATTCTAAAATAAAAAAAATAGGCATTATTCTGATCACAGAAATTAATTAGAAGCGAGCCCCTTGCGTAGCCAAAACAAAGAGAGTTTTTCACAAACAAAAGATAGATATATGCTGTGGTGGGCCTTTTTGCAGCGCAAGCCATATTTGCTTGCAGATGCTAGAATTTTTTCCTACTTACTTGACAAATATCGTTATATTTTGGACACTTTTTACAAATTTTTATAAATTATAGCCTATGTGTTATTTTGAAGTAAAAGCTATATTACTGTAAAGTTTCATTAAAATCCATTCAGTTGTTTTTGCGTGAAAGACCCACAAACATCCTCACAAATTTTCACATTTATAATATCCATTAGATTGCATTAATTGTCTAATCAATTTTTAATATAAATTATACTTCAGTACAAATCTTATAGAATTATTCAAATTTCGAAACAGAATTCTTGATATTCTTGACAACACATTATTAGTGATGCTGTATAAATAAGTATACACATGTGTGTGTGTGTGAATTAAACAAAATTATTGAGACAAATTTTTCTCAAAACTAAACTAACTATTAATAACTGGAATAATAAAAGGATTTAATGCGTTTGTGTTACTCTATTGAATTGAATTATAATATGATCTTACTATAGAGATGTACATACAGATATACACTGGTGTGCAAAAATTAAGGACGAAGTCGAAAAATTAGCATATCAGCTGAACGAAGAGGCAGAGTGGACAGAAAGACCAATCAGGAGATTAAGTAAGGTGATGTAGGGTAGCACATGCGCAGATATGCAGGTAGACGTAATGGGGGAGTGTCTGAGTAGTATAAAGCATGTTGTCGGTGTAAGATCAGTATTTCTGGCAAAGAGATTGCACGCCGTATAGCAGTTAAAATCACACCGAGTTGCTGCCTCAGCGAGAAATGGCGAATAATCAATCTGTTAGACGACATCTGGATGCTTTTACCCGAGGTCTTGCGAGCGCCGGCTGCGTAAGCGGCTCGGAGTTTGAGAAGCTCAGATATTGCCGCAGCATTGTCAGTGATAAATTCCTCGGTCGGCCGTTTACTGGGTGGCACAGGAGGTTATTTGGTATTTTGTACTTGGTCATTGGAAGTGACAGCTTCCTCTGGCAAAGGTTTATTTTCCATAATCAAAAACAGAATTTCCGTTAGTCCGTTCCAGGTCGTAATCAGATGGGTCAAGGTAGTGTAGAAATTGTGTGCTCAGTCGCACACAGTAAAGTGTAGAAAGGCAGGAACGTCAGTATAACTAAGTCACTTCCGCTCGAATCCAAACGCTTGCTAAAGCCAACTCGCCGGTAGATTTTCGCTTTTCTTGAGATGGTCTGACAAAAGGGATACCAGCAAACATTGTAATGTTGACATCGTGGATATGCGGGAAAAGAGGAAGTTGGAGAATGTTTTAAAACCAGGTTGTGTGATTGAGTCCAATAATGGAATAAGAGGCATCTAAAAAAATAAGCAACAGTTGGTGTGTTTTCCAGAAATGTAAAAATATTGTGTTGCATAACTCATTAATGCCTATTTCCTACAAGGAATTTCACCTTTAAAATTTTCATTATTGAACCTATATAACTTTCGAAAGAGTAATATTTTTATTTTATCTATCAATGTTCGTTACGAAAGTATTTTTGTTCTACCCTACTCACTTTGAGAGTTTCAACTAACACCCAATGTCTTTTCCTCAAAAAAAACAGTGTAAAAATTTTTTTTTTAATTTTAAAATAGAAAAACGTTTCCGTTAACGAAAGGCCTGCACACTGCAACAAACTAATTTGGATAAAAAAACCATGCTGAAATTTCAACTGTGTAAATTTTTTAAAATATCTTTGCAGTTATCTATATAAAGGCTTGTTGTATTGGGCGGAAGAAATATTAGAGTTGAACATTTGGATGTTCTAATTGTGGATGACTTGCTGCATTGTCAACAATTAATAAAACTTTAAAATCGAGAGATTTTTCCTTCATATAGGCTTCCACTTCTGGTACGAAACAATTATTGAACCATTCTGTAAAAATGGCTGTTGTCATCCAGGCTTTCGGGTTAGCCATTCAATGCACGGGCAGTTGTTTTAAATCTTTACCTTTAAGGGCGCGTGGTCTAAGAGATTTATTTATTAAGAGAGGTTTCAACATCCGATCTCATGATGCATTGCTACAAAGTAATAAGGTGACTCGATCTTTACTTGCTTTATGTCCACTTGCAGTTTTTTCATCCTTTGCGATGTAAGTACGGTTAGGAAATTTTTTCCCATAAAGTCCTGTTTCATCAGCGTTAAATACTTGATCGGCAGAATAGCCCCCATCTTCAATAATTTTCGCTAGCTCCTCTGGAAATATTTTTGCTGCTCCTTCATCTACTGTCACACTCTCCCCTGTTATTTTAATATTATGAAGTGCATTTCTTTTTAAGAACCCGATTAGCCATCCTTTGCTAGCTGAAAATTCTTTTCCAGCTTGGGAAGTGGAAGTTGATGGTTCTGACTGTTTCATTGACTTATAAAACTGAAGAGCTTTTTCTTGGATTAAATAACTACTTACAGGAATCCTTCTTTGGACTTGTTCCTCTATCCAAAATTTCGATGGCTCTTTCCGTTCTTTCTAATAATACATCTCTTGTGTACGATGCTCATTTGGTGCTTAATTTTGTACCAGAAATGACCGATTTTCTTATTGCAGCTTCATTATTTTAATTGCTCTGACAGTAGATTCGCCTAAATTAAAATGTTTTCCAATAGCCGTAGATCCTTCTCCTTTTCCTGAGCGATCTAAAATTGCAATTTTCGTTTCCAACGAAATTGACTGTCTTTGATGGGTTTTTTTCTCCCTCGAGCAAAATAAAATCTTAGAAAAGAAATTTTAAAAAATTACACTTACAATTTTCTAATGAAAAATAAAACTTTGCGACACTCACTTTAAACCCAGAAATCAAAATGTGTTGCTTATTATATTGCAACTTCAATTCGCCACTTATTAAAGTGAAACTTTTATAAAAATGAACGAGGCACCGCTAAGAGAAAATATAATTTCGAAATAATGATATCGTATCGGTATACTACTGAAATAACGAATGCGAATCTAAGACTGTCGCAGCCGAGCCGCAGACGTAAGCACCAAAAAGATACGGAAATTCTCGGAATACTACGATCTACGTCTCAGTATAAAAAATAATAACAAAAATCTAGAAATGTTTGGAATACAAACCGCACAACTTCAAAATCGCATAAAAACAATCCACATAAAAAGAGACCTGACTGTATAAAGTTCCAAAAAGAAAAACCACACGTAAATAATGAGCAAGAGACAACCATAGAATACCAATAGTAGCTTTAACGACAACTGACGAATATAAAACTGTTCTCGTGGTTTCACGCGAGACAAAGTCCGTTGTCACACAGCTGCAACTAAACAATAATCGAGACGAGGACTCGCGAAAGTAATAATTCGTACTATTCCGTAATAAATTCCTTGAATTCTTTTCATGTGGGTAGCAGCATATGGGATTACTGGGTGCCAAATTTGCTTGCATAAAATTACTTTATTTTCTAGAGATAGACATTATCTTCTCCCATTTAGAGATAATGGGAGAGAAATTGTATTCTAGAATTTAACAGAAAGATAGTCAACGTGTTTTTTCCCTAAGTTAATCGACTACCGATGTATAAACCCAGATAACGAACTGTCTAGACCAGGGATGGCGAACCAGTGGCACGCGTGCCACTGATGGCACGCGACACAAAATTTTGGGCACGTCTCCGATCAAAACGTTTTGCATTTTAATTCAAAATAACAAAGTTCAATGTGAAGTATTACGAGAAACGTGAGTGATCGGTCGCAGTTTTCAACGAAACTTTCTCAGTTCAAAGAATCATCGGAAACGCTCAAGTTTTTTATGTACTTTGAAGTGACACTTCATTTAATAAACTGAATTTGTACCAATTGTATAGGTTGTAAATTGAAAAATTTGAAATGCAACTCTGATTGATTTCCAGTCTAGTTCAATATGGATTCAATAATTTGTTGAAAAATGGAGAAAGCTGGAATTGATTAAAACAGAAATGTTAACAAGCCATTTAAGTAAAAATGCTAGTAATAAAATTTTGGAAACATGAAATTAGATTCCAGATACATTTAGCTGTTTGTAAAAACTGGTTTATGCTATTTTAACAATATTTTCCTCTACCTATGCCTGTGAGGCCTTATTTTCAGAGATGAATAACACTAAAGACTCACTTAGAAACCGTTAGGAAGATGACTCCAATTCAGTTTGCATTCTAATAAAAGTAACATCTTACAATCCTAATACAAGTTATTTTTGTCACCTAATCTCTAATCTATCGCAACAGAATTCACACTAATGTTACTCTAATTTGAATTATACGTATAAATAAAACATTTACTACTATACAGTGTAAAATTTATTTTTTCGTTGTAATTAAAGAGTTTGAGTTGTTAATATTTATAATTATTTTATTAATTTCTCTATGATGACAAGTCAAAATTATGATGGCACGTCTAGATCTCCTGAAACATTTCTTTAAAAAAAATGGCACGTTGATCCAAAAGGTTCGCCCCCTGGTCTAGACCCAAAGAATGTTGTTTTCAAAAAGTGTGTTCTAATGGGGGATCAATGGCTCCTCGTTTCCTGAATACGATAGCTTGAGTTTTATCTACATTATCTGCTACCCTTCAGTCTGCAAGCCATTCTTCTAGTATGGCTAAAAAAATGTGCAGTTTTTCCATTGTTTTTCTTAAAGGCACACCCTGGGTTAATATTACTGAATCGTCTTCAAATAAGCATGCGCTAACTGTGGAGTGGAGTGAACAGTCGTGTGTAGATGTTGTACAGATAAGGACTACGAATGTTGCCATGCGTAGTGCCTCCTTGAATAATACCCTTATTAGAATATGTTACTTACACGAACCTGCAAGGTCCTATTCTGTAAATAATTGTGTACAATTTTTATTAAGAATGCAGCGAATTTTAGTTCAGTTAATTAGCAAGTGAGATCATCGTACCTAATTTACTTTATTATTTTTTTAAGCGCTGTGTAATTTTGTAAAAGAGCACAAATAGTTCTACTAGAAAACTAAACAATTCTGAATTTACTGTCGTGGAACGAAGGCAGCTTTATTCATTCTCGTAAACAAGACATTTAATTTAAAATCTTAAAAAATAAGTATTTATGAATATTAATCATAAAGTGTAAATGCTGAATTATTTTTTAAAAATAATTTTCTTGATTGCTTTATATTAACATGATCTGATATTAAAATCTTCATTTAGTACTAATTATTACCTTTTTGTCCTTGAATAAACAATTTAAAGTAATTAACACATTAAAAATTTTACGCTAAAGTCAGGAACGAAATGCTCGAACGAAAGTTTATTAAAACATTTGAGATGCATTACTTGATGAAATAGGTAATTTTTTCGATAAATTACGCAGCGAAAGGTATCAAATCAATAGTACAATTTCTAAAATTTAATTCGTTTTTAGAAAATTTATGAATCTGCTTCCAACGTAAAAGAACATATCAAGTGCAGGAATTAAAACGTAAAATTTGCTATAAGAAGCGGCTACATTCAAAAACCTTCCGAATTTCGTGAAATTTTCATAGCGTTAGACACGTTTTTTAAAAGAGGCTAAAGTATTATCTTTAAAAAATTATTTTTATTTATAAGGACATGAAACGAAAGTTTGGGATCCATTACACAAAACCAGCTTCCACTGGATGGATTAACAGCAGTTGTGACGCTATAAAAGCTGATGTTTAATGTTTACCTAAAAATTTACACCAACAATGTATCTTCTCGACACTAGATGGCGATGTATGCCCGATGTAAATAAAAGCATAATTGATACATGACGTGTAAACCTTTAAACTTTTAAAAACTATGTAAAAATACCCAGTGTATGAATTATCATCTAAAGAAACTATCGGTATTTTTCTTTAAGAGTAGAATGGAAAATCAAATCCTGCGTAAATAACAGAATTTAAAATCTAATGATGTAAGCCAACACAACTTTTTAAAATTCTGTACATCATTTGTACAAATATAAAATAATCTCAATGACAAAATTTAAATCATCAAATAATTACATCTTAAAACACGAGTTTAAATATCAATATTTAAAAAAAATAAAAATGTAACCTAACTCCTAACAACAATAACAATTGAATCTCAGTGAAGATAAAGGTACATGCTGTAATTTTTCGTTTTCATTACCGGTTTTCGAAATTGTTTCTCTTCGGTTGCGATCATCTCAGGTTCTATACGAAAATGTTTCTTATAATTCATTTTTTAAATGAATTTATAACACAATATTAGAATGCAAAACTTTTAATAAGCGTTCGCCATCTTTTTACTTTCATCATACATTAGCTCCCTCTTTAGACAAAAATTATTTATGGGTTCGGAACCGCAACAAGATTGTTATTTCTAATATATCATTTAGTCAACATCAAGGATTTGACGATTTTTTTCATTGATTTATTATTATTTATTTATTTTTTTTGCTGATTAATTTTGAACTGTCAGAGACAAACAAAAAATAAAGCGAAAAGTTCCTGACCGTAACATCTTATAAATTTTATATTAAATAAAAATATTGTGGGTTAATGGATGCAGCTCCGTCTAACAATATATATTTCCCAGTGATTTCTCTCTGGATGTGTCGATTCTTAATGCTTGATTTTTTTTTACATCTTTTTCACATAGACCTTTCTAAATTGATTATTTTCCTCAATAAGTCATCAGTTGTCCTGTTTGTTGAAACGTTTTGTGCTTATTGCAGCGACACCTGTCATTGAAAAATATCTCCTGTATGCATAACAAAATAATTGTGTTTAAAATCAGTATAAAATATGCACTGTGCTTTAAAAAAATTGCGATGAAAGACTTAACGAACCTTGACTCATCACAATGGTACCAGATAGGATGTTTTTGTGATCAGCGATAGCTATTGAAATGTCACATTCTCGTAACTAACAATATTTTGGAAATAATTTAAAGCATGCATAATATAATATTCATGTCAATAATTAATTCTTAGGCTTAACTTCGATTAAGAAAATAGTCAAGCTTACCTCAATTCACATCGGGCAGAGAGCAGTCGTGAGATGTTCCTAGAATTCAAAATAGTAACAAGTTCAGGTAAAAATTCCAAGAAGTAAAACCACATTTAAAGTAACGAGCGAGCCGACCGTAGTTGATAGATAGAAGCTTTATTTACTAACTAACTCAAAATGGCATTTCTCGTGGCTTCTCGCGAGACAAACTGCGTTGCCACACAACTGCAACTAATCACTACAAAATAATAATTTCAGACAAATTGCGAAGGCTCGGAACGAGGATTCGCGACACACTCCCACCTTTGAGTTCCTTTAACTGGTATTGGAACTCAAACTCGGTCCTTCAGTGTCTCTTTTATTTGCTCTGGCAAATCAGATATATCAGTTCCACTGACTTCCAGAGGATATAGTCTCTGAATTGGTCGTAAGAAGGATCCACTACTTGTTGACACTTCTACTACTCTAACTCTTCCGTCTCTCCCTGGGATAAGTTTAATCACTTTAGCAAGAGGCCAGTAAATTCTTTTCGAGTTAGTATCTCCTATTAGTACAATATCTCCTTCCTTGATAACGTCCTCCTTCCGAGATTTAGAAAAACTCTTCAACTGGCCTAGATATTCCAGACGAAAGCGTTTCCTCAATTCTTGTCTTATCCTCTGACGATAAAGAAATCTACGATTCATTCTCTGCGAATTGATAAGATCTAAATCCGGGACTCCATTCTCTTTTATTTCTTGTAAGAACATTGCTGGTGTGAGAGCAACAAGGTCCTCCTGATCTTCTGACAAATAAGTCAATGGTCTAGAATTGATCACACTTTCAGAGTCGCATACTACAGTATAAAGTTCTTCGTAAGTTAGGCAAGCTTTTCCTAGGACTCTTCTGAGAATAATTTTTAACATTCCTATAAGCCGTTCCCAGAACCCCCCACCACCACCACGGTGAGGAAGGTGGGTTCAATTTCCAATTAATCTTCTTTAAACTCCCATAATCTTTCACTTTCTTCCAATCAATGTTCTTAAGTTCATTAGATGTTCCAACCAAATTCTTTCCATTATCTGAATAAATAGTGAAAGGACGACCTCTACGTGAAATAAATCTTCTGAGAGCGAGTATGAAGCTCTCGGTAGACAAAGAGGTAACGAGTTCCATATGTACTGCGCGAAAAACTGCACAAGTGAACAGCACAATCCAGGATTTTGTCCGATCTCTTAGAAAAAGTGGTCCGCATAGGTCCACGCCAGTTATTTCAAAAATCTGTGCTTCTCTAACTCTATCCTCAGGTAGTGGTGGACTAAGTGTTGTGAGAGGTCTAACAGTGAATCTTTTGCAGATGATGCATTCACTCAACACTCTCCTGACAGTTTTTCTGCTTTTTAAAATCCAATAATTTTCACGCAACGCAGACATCACTGTTTGTACTCCAGCATGTAAAAGTTCTATATGCTTTTGTATAATCAACTTCGTCACAATAGGATGTCGGGAAGGAAGAACTATAGGATAGCGTATGGATTCAACGTCTTTTCTCATTATTATCTTCGATTTTATTCTGATTATTCCATCCGAATCTACTAGAGTTTGCATTTGTGATACTAATGATTTAGTATTGTTTGAAAAGCTTTGTTTTTGTACTATTTTCAATACTTTTCTTTCAGCTGCATCCGTTTCTTGAGTGATTAATTCTCCAAAGTCTCTGTCATTCCTTTGTTTTCTAAGATTATGGTAAAATCGATAAATCCATGCTGTGACTCTTATTATCTTCTTAAACGATGAAATTTCAGAAAGATAATCCATTTCTTTTGGTTCATAATTGATTGTAGAAGCAACAGTTCTCTTTCTTTCCGAATCAATTGTTGCACGATCCGGGCATGCTTCAGATAATGGCCATTCTTCACGAGGTTTGTTCAGCCAACTTGGACCCTCCCACCATAACGATGCAATAAGTTCTACTACACCACATCCTCTAGAAGGGAGGTCAGCTGGATTCAGAATCCCTGGAATATGTTTCCAATCTTCGGGGTTGGTCAATCGACGTATTTCTTGTACCCTGTTGTTCACAAAGGTGCCCCAATTTTCTTTGCGCTTTATCCAATAAAGAGCGTTTACAGAGTCCGACCAGCAATAAATAGGTACATTCTCCAGTCCTAAATCAATCTTCGTAGTATTTATGAGTCTAGATCCAATAGTACATGCAAGAAGCTCTAATCTTGGTATAGTGATTGCTTTTATTGAGGCAACTCTAGCACGGGCTTGTACAAGTTGACATGTTATTGCTCCACCAACTTCAGTTCTTAAAAATACACAACTCGCGTAGGCGGCCTTACTTGCATCGCAAAATACATGCAGTGATAAATCACTGTTAGGGGAAAGTTCCTTAGATATGCATCTAGGAATTCTAAATTATTTAAGCATTTTAAATGTTCCTTCCATCTTTCGAATTTTCTTGATATTGATAAAGGTAATTCTGTGTCCCAAGAAACTCCCAATTTCCAACATTCTTGCAATAATATTTTTGGTTCTAAAGTAACAGGACAAGTGAACCCGATTGGGTCAAAGATACGGTGCACAGCTGAGAGTATTTTGCGTTTCGTTACTGGAATTTCATTGATTTTCGAGTTTTCTTCCCAATTAACAGATAATGTGTCTTTGTCAGGCTTCCAAATTAAACCCAAAACAGGAACTTTCTTCTCTTCTTCCAATAGAGTACCTTTTTCTGCTTCAGAAACACCTGTATGTACCCAACCACGTAGGTTGAATTTGGCGAGGCTCAAAATTTCTTTAGATTCAAGCATAAATCTTTCTATGTCTTCTGCATTATCTACACTCGTCAAACAGTTATCCACATAAAACGATTCTAATAACTTCTGCGCTGTAAGTTGCAGATGCCCCGAGACCTGTTTCAAATGATATTCCAGAGTCGCTCCAAGAAGAAAAGGACTGCTAGTGATCCCGAACACAACTCTCTTATGTTGATAAATCTTGGTTTTCTCCTCATCGCCATTCTCCCACCACAAAAATCTCAGAAAAGGTCTATCCTTTTCTTGAAGACCTATCTGCAAAAGGCTTTCTCAATATCTGCTGTTATGCCAAACTTGCGGAGCCGAAATTTATTGACGATTGTTGGAATTAGTTCTACCATATTTGGTCCTTTTTCGAGACATTCATTTATCGAAGAAGAATTCTTTTCTTTCGCCGATCCATCAAACACCGGTCTAATTTTGGTAGTGGAATTATCTTTATATACAGGATGGTGCGGTAGATAGTGTTCATTCTTCTTATCTGCAACGTTCTGAACTTCTTCAATAATATCTTCGTCCTGCCAACTGTGAAAAACTGCTTCATATTTTCCTAAATTCTTGCTACGTTCTAAGGATCTAACACAATTTTTCAATCTTCTTTCAGCCAAGTTTCTACAGTTTGATAGAAATGGATGACCTTGAATCCAAGGTAAACTAACAACATATCTCCCATCTGTATCTCTTGTGACATGTCTTGCAAAATGATCTTTAGCAGCCTCTTCTAATTCAATTCTAGTCTTTTCTCAAAAGGATCTTTAATTCCGAGAACATCTAAACTCCAAAGATCTTTGATACAGTTGTCACTAACATGTAAAGACAAAAGCACATTGGAATGCCTTTCCTTTTCCATTTTCATTTTTCCCATAACTGTCCAGCCCAAATGTGTGTTTACAGCCACTAATCCTCCCTTTAAATGTTTGACCTCGTCTCCTATTAGCAAATTTCCTATTATGTCTGCCCCTAATAACATATGTATTTCATTTGGTTCCCTTTCAAACAAGCAACAATTCTCATTCACGGAAGCGTCACTGACGAAAATTCCATATTCCTTCAATTCATTAATCAATTCCGAATCCTTTAATTTTGGGATGGGTGTACATATTCTTTTTTGATCCATTACTTCTACTTCGCAGAAATAGGAATTACCAACATCATCACTCAAGGTCACAACATATTTTTTGTGTTTTTCATTACGTTCTATTCCCCCAAAGAGTCCATGAACTGTTGTTTCCTGTCCCACGCATTTTAAATTTAGTTGTTCGGCAATAAATTTAGTTACGTAACTCTTCTGACTTCCGGTATCGAGAATTGTTCTTACTTTTTCCCCTTTTATACACACAATTAATGTTTGCAAAAATACTTCTTTTGATTTAGAATTATTGGAAAGTATAGTATTTTCATCAGTTAAGCTTTTTTCATTATTTTCTTTTGATGAGTCATCGCTAGAAAAACATAATATATCGTGGTGTCTTTTTCCACATAAAGAACATAAATTGTTTAATTTCACTTTACAATCTCGAGATAGATGACGAGCAATTCGGAGACATTTAAAACAAGCACCCAGTTTCATCAAAATATCTTTTCGTTCATTTAAAGGTTTCTGTTTCGCCCAAGGACAAATCGCAGTTTGGTGTGACTCGTGTTTACAGAAAAGGCATGATTCATTCGCATTTTTTTCATTTGAACTTGCAATAAAATTCGCCGCAGTTGGAGCAGGGAAGGGTTGCTTTCGAAACGATGAATTAATTTTTTGTGAGTTATGTTTATAATTTTCAGATTTGAATCGGTTGAAGCTAGGTTGGATTTTTTGACTGTGCAGAATGTATTGGGTTGAAATTGAAGATTCAGTTCTTTCTCTAGCGCTAATTTGTTTATTCAAAAATTTCAATAATTCGTCAAGTTTATACTCTGAGCCGTCTGTTTCTTTATTGAATTCGAGAACTAAATCAGAGGGTAAGCAATTTAAAATTAATGGACAGAGTACATTGGTTGAATCCTAGGAGGACCCACTTTTGGTCGCCAATTTTTTTTTGTCGCCAAATTTTGAGCGATGAAGGTTACAATATGGTAACCCTTCCATTTCATCCAAAAATTCGGATTTTCAAATCACCGAAAAAAATGGCAACCCTAAAAAAAGTACAACGTTTTTCGCCTTTTCCGAAAAAACGTCATTTTGACTTCGTTTGAGAAGGTTTGCTCTCCACCGGTTGTTGTTAAGAATGGCGTGTGAAAGGAAATTAATTGAAAGTGAGGCTACGACAGGTTTCTTTGTGCTCCTGGGCACAAAGGGGAAGAAAGAGACATTAGAATGGTGTATGAAAGCTAATTTAATTGCTTCTCGTTATGAATGTCCGAGGTTTAAAAAAAATATGCGTTTGCAAGAACGAAAGGGAACGGTTGACGGCTACGAATGGCGTTGCCGCAACCAGTCGAAAGATAATCGCCACGACGTTGTTCGGAGTGTGAGAAAAGGCACTTGGTTTAGCGAAAGCAAACTTGCTATAATAATTATCTTGCGTTTGACGAGATATTGGTTTGGCAAGAGCATGAATGCGTTCGTGGTGAATGACTTGAAAGTTAATAAGAATAGGTCACAAGTTGGTGGATGACAATTTTCATGAATTTCTTGCATCCATCGCAAGGGTGTATCCACCAACGGAACATGACGAAATGCAAGCGTAAGGTAAGTGCCTTTTAAAATTGTTTTAAATGATTTCATGTATTTCTTCGATTTTATATTTGCGAAACGTCCCTTTCGTCCTTTTTTAAAAATGTAAATCATGTTGTACACACTGGTTTTAGAATGCTTTTTTAAAATGAATTTCATTGCTTTCTCCGTTTTTTTCTTTATATAATGATTAATTTAAAGTATTTATTCGTTTTCATCTTTGCGAAACGCCCATTTCATCCCCCGCTGACGCATGCGCTTCCCAAGAGTTTTTCGTCATTGACGCCTTTTTGAAAACCTTCAATTTGGCGCTTTTTGGCGAAAAATTTTTGGCGCCAAAAACAGCAGTGGGTCCTCCTAGGATTTTACCGAGTACATTACTAAAACTTTCAAATGAAACATCTAAAGACTCTAAACTTCTTATTTGCGTTTGACACATATCAAAAAATTGGCGCAATACTTTAGTATCATCCGAACGTTTTAACGGAGTTACACTCAATAATTTTTGCATATGAGAGTTGATTATAGCATCTTTTCTTCCAAATCGATCTTTTAATATTTCTACAGCTTTCGCATAATTTTCTGCCGTGATGGCAAAACCTTCCACTGTCGCTAAAGCAGAAGAACCTAACAAACCCTTTAAATAGGTAAATTTGTCAATCGAATTTAGAGAATTATTGTCATGAATTGCGGTTTTAAAAGAGTTCCAAAATGAGAGCCTTTGATTAATTTCACCATAAAATTTGGGAATAATTAATTTTGGTAGTTTTACCTTCATTGGTTCTATTAATTTTGATTCTTCAGTTGTTTTGCATGAGTCAGAATCTGACTTAAATTTATTATTATTTTTTTCCTAGTTGTTTCTTGGCTCGAAATCGCCAAGTTACGATTTTATCAAAATATTGTTCTACGGCTTCTATTTCTTTATCGATCTCTGTAGGTGAGTACAGGGGTTCACATTCTTTATCTACAATCTTTAAACATTCAAACTTTTGTTCTAAATGTTCTAACAATTCTTCGACTGCTATATCATCCGGTTCAGTTTTTTGTAATTCTTTTTCTAACTGCGAAATGCATTTTGTTACAGCGGTTCTTAGTACGGCTCGTTTCTTTTTTGTAACAATTCCTGCGTCTTCGGTCATTATTAATTTATATTATTGATTCACAAAAATTTCTAAATTTCAAATATTCTTAAACTCTCACGCTCTCTGATCCCGGCAGGGATGCCATTTAATTATGTCAATAATTAATTCTTAGGCTTAACTTCGATTAAGAAAATAGTCAAGCTTACCTCAATTCACATCGGGCAGAGAGCAGTCGTGAGATGTTCCTAGAATTCAAAATAGTAACACAAGTTCAGGTAAAAATTCCAAGAAGTAAAACCACATTTAAAGTAACGAGCGAGCCGACCGTAGTTGATAGATAGAAGCTTTATTTACTAACTAACTCAAAATGGCATTTCTCGTGGCTTCTCGCGAGACAAACTGCGTTGCCACACAACTGCAACTAATCACTACAAAATAATAATTTCAGACAAATTGCGAAGGCTCGGAACGAGGATTCGCGACAATTCATGTTGTTGTTGTTCTCGTGTCGGTTGATTTGTCGAATCCGGCACTTATCGCGCCAAGTGTTTTCTCGCCAAATCGATAAATGCGCCAAATCTGGTAACCCTTCTGAATTCGTTTTTCAGTGGAGGAAAAGTCGCTTTTTTGGCGAAATGCGGCGCATGCGCAGTAGATGTTTTTAATTTTAACAGTTTTAACGAAGTTAGCGCATTCGTAATTGGTTTTTTTTTTATTTTAACAGTTTAATTCTCCAACGGTTTTTCTCGCGCATGAGCAGAAAGCTTTTTTTTCTTCGAAAAATCCGTTACACAGCAAACGGTTATTTCTTTCGCTCCGGTTGGGTCAGCTGTTCGGCTTCGTTTTCTTCGATTTGGGAATTACTTTTTACAGGTAATTTTTTTCTTTCTTTCTTTCTCCTCATAAATTACAACAGATTACCATGATGTCCAGCGATGCTGTTAGAATTAATTTAAATGAATGCATGCAGAAGTATGATGAGTATTTTGAAAGGTGTTTTGCCTTGTTGCCTGTGTTTGGAAAGAAAGCGGTTTTAGAATGGTGTATGAAAGAAGGTTTGATTGCGTCTTCATATGTTTGCCCGAAATGTGGGAAACCTATGGAATTGAGAGAAAGAACAGGCAAAAGTGTGAATGATGGTTTTGAATGGATGTGTAGAAATCAGTCTAGTGTGAAAGAGAGAAATCATTATGTTTCTCGGAGTGTAAGGAAAGGGTCTTGGTTTCAACTGAGCAACATGGATATGTGTACGGTTTTGTTAGTGATGCGTAAATGGTTCGGAAGGTGCCCTCAGAAATATGCGGTCGCAGACTTGGGTGTTGGTTCACACACGGCTGTCGATTGGTATAATTTCTGTAGGGAAGTATGCATACATGTTTTAATTAGAGATAGTTGCAAGATTGGAGGAGTGGATGCGATTGTTGAGGTGGATGAGAGTAAATTTGGAAAAATGAAGTATGGTAAAGGAAGACCCGTGAATGGAAAATGGGTGTTTGGAGGTACTGAAAGGAATTCGAACAAATGTTTTTTCAGAGTGGTTCCATGTCGAACGAAAGAATGTTTGCTTGCTGTCATTAAAGAATGGGTGTTGCCTGGTACCACAATCATTTCGGACTGTTGGGCTTCCTACAATTGCTTGAAAGATGAAGGTTTTCAGCATTTGAAGGTAAACCACAGTCTGACGTTTGTGTGTCCGGTAACAGGTGCGCATACTAACAGCATTGAGGGCTCGTGGAGTGGAATCAAACGTTTCCTTGGAAATACGACTCATCGCACCGAGGACATGTTTGATTTATATCTGCATGAATTTATGTGGCGAAGGAAAAATTCCCATTCCGTTGAAAACGAAGTCTTCAAAACGTTCTTAGCGGATGTGGCGAGTGTTTTTCCTCCTTTGCAACAGGACGTCCCGCCGGAGCACGAAATAATTCAGCAAGATGCTCAGCCGGGGACATCCTCTTCATAAACGTCGTTATTTACGGTAAGTCAATACATTTTCATTTTTAAATGCCTCATTTTTGTAGCGATTTTCAGTTTCTAAACATTAAAATGCTGTTTTTTAATGATTTTCCTTCCGAAATCTTGAATTTCGCGCTCCGGCGTTGCGTGTTGTGGTAGGGTTGCAACTCCAAAACACAACACGCAAAAACACGCCAAATTGGCGATTTTTCAAAATTTGGCGGAGAAGTGCCGGATTCGACAATTTCACCCTCGTGTCCATGAATAAATGCAGTAGATATCACTAAATTCCGTCGAAAGTCTTGATCACTGCCTCTGCTATTCTGGGAGCATCAGGGCTGTACAGGAGTTCCCGCAAAGAGTCCCTCAAAGGGACCATTCCCATTTTTAGTAACTTTGTTGCGACGATTGGGCATTCCAAGATGTGATTGGGCGTGAGTTGAAGATCTGGGCAGTGTTTGCATTGAACATATGATCTTGTCTTGTCAGGGTGAATCTTCATGCCCTTAAGGTGTTTAGTTCTCAATCTGGCAATTGTGGATGTTATAATTCGGGGACAGTCAAATTCCGTAACTAGGGGTTTTTTAAAAGTGTGATTCATAATTCTGTGTTTGGCTAGTGCGTTAGCATCATCAAGTGTGATGGTGGTGCACTTATGTTCGATGTCTCTAGCTTCTTTGGCGAAGCTTATCTGCACATTCATTACCCTCAATGTTGACATGTGCGGGTATCCATTGTAGGATACAGGATTTTCTTTTGTTGTGCAGCTGTTCTAGAAGGATAATAATATCACAGGGAGATGTTAGTCTCTCCGTTTCTTATGGCTTCTATAGCTGATTTAGAATCTGAGAAGATTACTAATTCTTCTGTAGAATCAATAACATGTGGGTCTTGTTGATATAATATAAGGGCCTCTCTAATTGCCATGAGTTCACTTGTGAAGTTTGAGGCGATTATGCCTGTGTTAATTTTGTGTTTGTAATTATTACCATCTGAGAGGAGTAGGATGATTCCGGCACCTCCATTGCTGAGGGATCTGTCTGAGGAACCATCGGTGTAGGCGACTGCAAAGTTATCTTGAGAGAGTATTGCTATGGTTTCCAGTCCTTTTTGTCTGAGAGTTACAGGGTCTTCTTTTTTGGAACATGGCTGCAACAATTCCATTTCGAAACAGGTGTTCTTTGGTGGGTTTTTTGGAATGAGGGGTTCCTGAAGGAACTCCAAGGCGGAATGATCCAAGTTGAGTTCTTTTCTGATTTCACTATCAAGTTGGAGAGTCGAAGATCTTTTGAGCCTTGTAGAATGCTTCCATTTATCAAAAACTCTTCTAGAGATATGATCCAAACTATATGAGCGTAGTTTATTAGTGAACTTGATAGTGGCAAGTTTGCGCCTGCTTTCTAGCGGAGGCAGGCCGCATTCTTGTTCGGCCTTTTCATTATTCGTTGATGACACTGCTCCAATAATGATTTTGGCAGCTCTGTGTTGTACAGAATCAATTTTCCGCTTAGCAGAAATAGAGGCTGGAATCCAAATTGGGGTCGCATATTCAAAAACCGGTCTGATAACAGTGCAGAAAGTGCTTTTTAGGGTTTGAGGTCTTGAGCCCCAAGAAGTTCCGCTTAGTTTTCGAAGAATATTCAGTTTTCCAAGAGCTTTGTTGGCAGTTTGTTTGATGTGCTTTGAAAAGCGGAGTTCGGGATCTAAGGCTACTCCAAGATAGGTGAGTAGGTCGACTTTTTTGATTTGAGAGTTCTGTATTTTGATATTAGCATTAAAACTGCTTCTGTGTCGTCTATCGGTAGAGAAGATGCAGTAGCTTGTTTTGTCTGCGTTGATGGTTAATTTAAGATTCTCTGCCCATTCTCAGCAATACCTTTCAGTGTTGTGTTTAGGGCCTTTTCCGATTCTGTAATGTCATTGTGTGAGTGCCATACAGCAATATCGTCAGCGTAGCAGGCGATATTTGTGTCTGGGTGGATATGATGGTGGAAGGTGTTCATAAAGATGAGAAAGAGCAAGGGGCTTAAGACAGAGCCTTGAGGAACTCCAGCCCACATTCTGCGAGATTCTGAAAGTGCCCTGTTAAATCTAACAGAAAATTTTCTTCCTCTGAGAAAATCATTTATCCACAATAACGCTTTGCCATTAATTCCGGTGCCTTGGATAGTTTGGACCAGTTTTTGACGCCAAACTCTATCAAATGCTGCTGAGATGTCCAAAAATACTGCTAAAGTTTTCTTGCGAGGCTTTTCTTGAAAACCATCAATTATCGACTGGTTCAGGTAAAAGAACTAGTCGGTAGTACTATGATGGGTTCGGAAAACTGTTTGATAGAAGTGAAGTTTTTTGTTTTCGATGAGCCAGTTCATAAGTCTACGGTGGATAACCCGTTCCATGAGCTTGCAGAGGGTCCTGGTGAGGGAATTGGAATGACGGTGGAAAGTTTCCAGATTTTGGATCCAGATAATATTCATAAACAGTGTAAATAACTACCTATCAGACTCCTCGTAGCGCAATCCTCAAAATACACCTCAAAAGCCTGCTTTCTAAAGGTTAATATAAAGGTTTCGCACGCCCCTTTGTATACATTCTGATGTCATGCTGACTAAAGCTGTCATGTACTTTGACTGGTACGAATTTTATGCTTACTGTCAGACATAGCCTTTCTAATTTTTATTTTTAAATGTTAATTTATCAAGGTCTCACGGACTGCCGCCAACCTGTTTTAACTGTATCTGAGACTCCAAATCGGCATTACTTCGCTTGGCAAATTCGTCTCGAACTTGCGCGTTTGCATTTTTTCGTTCAATTTTATTCAAATCCTTATATTGATTTTACCAAAAACAAAAGTTCTCTTCAGAACTAAAGTTCATTATGAATTGCCTTTGTTATTTAAAAAACGCCTTATAATGGATCTTATATTATCGAGATATAGAAAACCTAAAAGGTGGTCGTCCTACCAAAAGGAGGCTGGAAATAAGCAGTAACGGATGCCATCGAAAAGCACAATTTGGGCTATGTGAAATCTCTTGAAGCAAAAGAGGACTCATGTCTAAATGGACAGTTTTTCTTTGACTATTGCAGAAAGACAAGATAAACGGCGCATTTCTCAGAATATTTCTACGAAACAAAAGAAAAGGAAAAGAAATGCCACGAATAGAAATGCAGCCTATAGTACCGGTGCTTTTTAAATTTTTTTATCAGAGCTTAGCAAACAGTTTTCTTGTTATGTGTAATTAGATTTGTTATTTTTTTGAATTTTTGTAATTTAATTGTATTGAAATACTTCTATTTTTACTCATTGTGATTAATGAAATATATAATATATTATCTGGTTGATGAAATAATAATGAAATACATTCTGTTAATTTACTTTAGATTTTATTGGAATGTGTGTGTTCTTGCTTACTTCAATTTTTATCACTATGTATCATTACATGTCAATGTGACTGTTACAATAAATATTGCAGAATCTTATACATATATTCTATGTTGATCTTATCTTTATGATATTAGTGTTTTTCAAATTTATATGAATGTCTTTAATTGTTTTTAAAAAAACTAAGTTTTTTCCTTTAGAATAAAAATAGCTGTTTTTCTAAAAATGAAAGCTTCCTCGAAAACATTGAATTTTTGTAATTTAATCCCTTTGAAATACTTTATTTTTACTCATCATGATTAATGAAATATATAATATACTATCTGGTTGAGATAAAACAATGAAATACATTCTGCTAATTTACTACAGATATATGAAGAAGTTCTAGCGATACTTCAATCTTTTATCACTGTATATACCACGTGTCAATGTGACTGTTACAGCAATAAATAGTTGCAGAACCTTATGTATATATATTCCTGCAATCTCATCTTATATTTGTATGATATTAGTGTTTTTCAATTTCAAATTCATTTTATATCTTATTTTTTTAAAAGATTAAAGTTAATTTCCTTTAAAATAAAAAAAAAGCTGTTTTTCTCGAGAATCAAAAATTTGCCTCGAAACTAAAAACTCAAAAGTGCTCCATGCGTTGCAATTTTTGTCGAATTATAACAAAACTTACCAAAAGTATTCATCTAATGTATACTTATAAATTCCTTGGATGCATTGTAGTAATAGTGATAGGGTGAAAGAAGAAATTAAAGTTTTTTATGTAAGAAATCATTAAAATTCTTGAAATTTTTATATAAATAAATTTGCGTTTACCCATATTTTGTAAATTATCATATAAAACATTACATTGTATGCATACATTTGTAGAAGAATTGCTTAAAGAAGTTAAATCAGGTGAAAATATGAAATTTTAAAAATCAAAACACATGGAACGTTTGAAATTTTTGAAATTTTCGTTAAAAATTTCTTTAATTTTAAATTTCTTAAAAACTAATCATTTTTTTCTCACCAAATTTTTTATATGGTTTTAGTTCTAAGTTACATACAGCCAGTAAAAATTTGAGCATGTTTGTAAAAAATTAAAAATTTTTTTACTGTCCACTGTAGCCTCAAAGGCGATCAGACGGGCAGTCGATGTAAATCAGTCACCGATTAAGCTTTCAACAATATGTATGT